>JAVJIF010004657.1:0-102221 GCA_038442645.1 Agave tequilana | reverse complement strand
TAGACCCAAGTCTTCAACTTCTTGAAGTCTTCACTTGAAGCTTTTCATCTTCTTGACTTGGTCCAAGCTTGATCCAAAAACTCCTTGGATCACCACATGCAAGCTCCAAATCTTGTTCTTTTATCCTTTGTTGAGCTATGCACCTACTAAGATCTTGATCATGAATCTGTCACTAATTAAACACAAGATCATTAGTAACTATAACTACATGAGTTGATCATCATCAAAACTAGGGTGAAGGGCCTTTGGGCCAACAATCTCCCCCTTTTTGATGATGACAAAACTCATGGAGTTATATATGCATGGATTAAAGTAAAGCTTCAAAGAAGCTCCCCCTTAACTCATGCATAATAAATAAGCAATAGATATTCAATGAAGCACTTAAAAATGTATGCAAATGAATGCATGTAAAACAAAACAAATCTTTTATTTCTTGTGATGCATGAGTAAAAGCACAAGTATAAAAACTCAAAATCATCTCAAAATCTTTCTCTCCCTTAAGTAAGGAACAAAACTTCTCCCCCTTAAGGAAATCATGCATATAACTCAAATACTTCTCCCCTTTTTGTCAATCATCAACAAAGGGTTCAAAGTTCAAATCATCAAACAAATTTTCTCCCCCTTTTTGTCAAAAATAAGGAAATCAAGGAGGGTAAATACAAATCAATCAATAAAATTTATATGCGATATAAATTCATGAAGAGGAAGACGTTAAGTTAGCTTCCCGACACATATACATTACATGAAAGAGGGATGACAAGCCCTAATTCACATAACGTATAATATGTCATGCATAAGAGGAGATGTGAAGCTCCGCCTACACACGTATATCATGAAAAGAAGAGTTGTCAAGCTCCTCAAATTATAATATACTCAACATGAATCTATATGTAGAAGAGATGTTAAGCTCTCCTTGCATATAGGCAATACAAATTAAAAAATTTTGAATTTTTCTTTATCAAAACAAAATTTTAACTTTTTCTTAGTAACAACAAATTTGAGATATCAATTGTAAAATAATCAAATTTGAATTTTTGATACTAATTCAAAAAAAATACAATGCACAAGCTTATTATGAAATACCAATTTGAAGTCTAATTAAGCTTAGCATCAACAATCTTTGTACTTTAAAGGAAATACCACTTGTAAAATAAGCACAAATAGATAAAACATATATGTATGACAAGATAATACCAATAGAAATTGATATAATTTGAAGACATTCATACATACAATCAAAATATGGATATACACAACATGAAGTCATATTGATACCAATTGCAAAAACCAATGATACCAATTGAAAAGTAAGCATAAGTGTATACATCATATAATCTACCATATGAAGAATTCGAACTAGTTAAATGAACTTGTTTTTAAGAACTAGTACGAGATCCTTCCATCAAGGAATAAGTTAAAAGGTTTTTCATGAAATATCAATGAAACACAAGGCACTAAAAACACTCTAGTATCCATAAAGTCCATATTGAAAAGAAGTGAGTGTACTAGTGTTATGTGGAACATGGCATCATGAAAAATAGCAATAAAGTTCAATATTCCTTTAAAACATAAATTTTTGAAAGCATGAAAATCATCACAAAAATTTCTTTATTTTAAAATAATTATATTTCAAGGTATATGTATATTTTGACACGACATTTAAGTATACATACATCCCTAAAATACAATTGAGTCCTTATAAATAGATTTGCATGAAAAGCAAATGACTCAAGAGATATCCATGTATATCTTAATGTTTTGGCAAAATAAACATATACATGAAATGAAAAGCACATGGTCATAAATCACATCCAAAAAGGAAATACAAGTTTAAAAGTGTAAAGATCATCAAAACTAAGCAATACAAGTACATCTAATGGGTTCAAATACGCATTCAAGTACACATATCAATAGATTTATTTGTGCCCATAATATGTTCAAGTATAAATCCTAGTGTTGATAGAAATTAACATTTAAACTAATATTCAATACATGAAGCGTTCAAATCTTGAGAACATAAAAGAATTTATCCATAAACTCAAAAATAGGATCATGTGCAATACTTGAAGAATAGATAACTAGTTTAAATGAATTTTTGACAAACTAGTTAAAGATCCTTTATAAATAAAAATCATATGTTTTTCATGAATAATACTAAATACATAAAAGTTCAAGCACTCATATTCCATAAAGCTCAACATATATATTTTCTTAAAGATAGAGTGTTCAAAGGTTATGTAAATAGTATCTACATGAAAATAGTCATAGAAGCCCAAATCAAATCATGACTAAAATTTTTATTTAAAAACACACAAAAATCATTTGTATCAAAACAAATCATAAAAAAAATTTACATGGTATATGTATGAATTATACAAATCCAACAATATGCATACATATCCCAAATATTAAAAGAGTCTATTAAATGTTTGCATGAAGGCAAGAGACTCACGGGTATACATGTATATTTATTAGATTTGAATTAAACATGCATATACATGAAGTAAATCACAAAAATTGGCAAAAACATGTATATATGAGAATCATCAAAACTAGATTATACACATGCATGGAGTGGATACAAGTGAGCATGAAGTTCAATCATATATGAGTCAATTGTAATTCACTATTTGTATATGTATACATACAAGTTTGATATATTCTACATCTAAGCATGTAAATACCACATAAAGCACACAAAATCTTAAAACATGAACATGCTATGAATATGATAAAAGTATATAAAGCATGTACAAAAAAAATAGGAGTTTAGAAGTTGTTACCAACTACAAAGCTCCAAATATGGTGGTCTTTCCCACCAAAATCTCCTTGATAGCAATGCATCCAAAAGTTGGTCCATCATGTCCATTGCATCCGCTATCAAGGCACCAATCCTCTCACGTTTTGTGAGAGCCCTCACCTACATCAAAATCAAAGGGTGGGGGTTTTGGTACCCATACTTTCTTGGGTCCTTTGGGGTTAGCATTGTTGTAAGGAACCCAAAATCTATTATACTTAGCAAAATATAAATATGGTTTCTTATCAAAACAATATCTTGCTAGATGGCCTTTGCGGCCGCAATGTGTACAAATGTACACCTTAGCATGATGCTTATGAGTGTGATTGTGATCGTGATGTGCACCATAAGCATGAGCATGATGAGTATGATGATGTGCATGAACATGAGGAACTTGTTTCTTTTGAAACAAAGATTCCAACTTAGAATGATTGAATGCACATGTGCTCAAATTAGAGCTCAAATTATTCATCTTATTTTTCATATTCTTAATCTCATTAGATGTGGCATGAAAAGCATGATGAGATGAAGAATCATTTTTCTTTTTCTTTTTACAAACATTATCTTTTTCTTTTTCAACACAATTTTCTTTTCAAAGACTTATTTTCTTGCAAAATACTTTCCTTTTGTTTTTCCACCAAATCAATCTTTTCTTTCAAAGTATTGTTTCCTTCACACAAAATACTCAATTTAGAAAATAAGGAAACATTCTCATTTTTCAAATCTTCTTTTTCTTTTTCTAAGCATGCGACTTTATTTCTAAAAGAATCATTTTCTACATGCATGCAATCAAATTTCTTTTTCAAAATATTGTTATCTTTTTCTAAGCATGCAATGTTATCTCTAAAAGAGTCATGTTCTACATGCATGCAAGCAATTTCCTTTTTCAAGTTTTTATTATTCCTTTTAAGCATGTCATATTTTTCAAGTATAAGATGACAAAAGGTAGTGAGCTCATCATATGACATGTTCTCATCATCGGATTCGGAATTTACCTCAAGGGGGTCATTCCCTTGGACCATAAAGCATGTGTTGGAGGTGTTGCTTCCAACGTCCGAATCGCTCCCGGCATAATATGGATCCTTTTCGCCAAGGGAGGTGATGATGTTCCAAGCTACAAAAGCCGAATCAATATTAGCAACCCTAAATAAGTAATCATCATTTAGGGTACTCTTCAAAGCATTTAAGGCTTTTGCATTACCCTCAATATACTTGCTATTGTTAATATATGAATCATTAAATGTAGCAAGATAGACATGAATGCCTAGGGCCTTGAGGAACAAGGACATCTTAACCTTCCAAATTTGGATGTTAGGATGTCAAAGGTGGGTGGTGACATAAAGTCCATGGTGAGTGTGTGTGTACAACAAATATTGTGATTAGCCCAATGTAGGATCTTAACTCTTAGGTTGTTAGACCCTTATCAAGAGCACTAGCTCTGATACCAATTGTAAGATCACCTAGAGGGGGGGGTGAATAGGTGATGGCTAATCTAATGGTCACTTATGAACAAATAATGCGGAATTAAAACTAAGTAGACCAAATGAAACTTCTTTTAATTTAAACACTTATGTATAACACAAGAGTGTTGCCGAATTCCCCTTGCGAGGCTCTGGACAAGCTCCTCTAGATTCCCCTTGAATGGGTTGAGGTGCCGCGTTGGCTCTCTTGGTTGAATACTAGTGTTAACAACAATCCCACGCAATTATATATCAATTAAGCACAAGGGTATATATCATGCATATATAAGATGAACAAATAAATTGAATGCAAGATATAAAATAGAGACAAAAAGAGAAAGAGGGAAGAGTAAGCAATCGCAAACACAAAGGGTTTGTTTCGAGGTTCGAGCACACTTGCTCTACATCCCCGCCTTCGACACACGAAGGATTTCCACTATGCAAGATCCCACCGGATCTCTCCTCGGTGCCGTACGTACACCTACAAACCCTCGGACTCCCAAGTCCCGTACACACGCAAGTCCACCGACTCGCCGAGGCCGTACCTCGAACCACAAGAGTTCACAACCGAACTCCAAAACAACGAGCACACTTGCCCGATTCCTCAAAGTACAAAGAAAGGATCTCTTTGATGATCACAACACTTGATCACCTAAAGAGCACTCTCACTACAACACACCTATAGGAATATCTAGCATGGATAGCTCAAGTGTGGTGTGAGAAAATCAAGGAAAGAAAGCTATGGAGGAAAACTCAAGAATCACTTTAACACTCTCTTGATAAAATGTAATACCCCATTCCCGGAATACGTACTTAGTTGCGTATTCAGTTTCCCTAGCGTATTTTTCTGAATTACTTCCTGTATTCGACCGATTTCAGTTCCAAATGTCATTTCCTATACTTTGGATTTTATATGATTTTCCGGAATTTCCTGAAATTAATTAAAATTTTCAAAACCGGTGTCGACAGTGCCGCTGATCGATTCTCAGATTTTTATCTTGTAAACAGTTAGGAATTTCTAGAAGATCCTTTAGACATTATTTCTTAGAATCATATTTTCTATCTAAATACTTTTTCTGAGAATTTATGAATTTATGAAAATTCCAACGGAGTCGGTAGATAACTGATTCGGGATTTTTAATTTTAAAACTATAAATTATTTCTTCAGACGAATTTCACCATGAGTCTTCAAATCTTATTCTTGATTTTTGGTAAAATTTTTCGGGTCATCCGAAATACTTGAATTTCGGACATTTTTTCAATAATTGCAAAATTCCACATTTTCCACCTCATTTCCCACTCACCCTCCCACCTAACCCCACTCACTCTCTCTCTCTCTCCCACAGCCGGCCAAGTGGCCAGGTGAGGGACACCTCACCCCTTCCTTTTTGCAAGGAAACCCCTCCTTTCTACACAAATTCCATCTCCTTTACAAAATCCCCATCTTATATATAGGTTTTCATTTGCAACTTACCTCTTTTCTTCCTCACTTCAACTCAAGAGAAGAGAAGCTCTCACAAACCCTCTCCTTCCTCAACCTGAACCCTAACTCCAGAGAACTCCCCAAGCTCTTCCCCTCCAGCTCAAACTTCTGACTTGGAGCTTGGATCGTAGCTCTCTCCGTCGTCAAGGATCATTTGGGAGCTATCCGTCGACCACCCTCTTCCCGGACTCGTAAAGCTTCGATCTAACGATTCCAAGTGAGTATTTCACTCACCAAGACTTGAATTAGCCCTAGAACACTTGTATCTACACCTCTTGTACACCTAGGTCACCCAAAACATGAATTGAACCATCAAACGCAATTTCCAGAAAATCTGTTCTGTCACTGTTTTTCCCACTATTAGTCGACTTACCCTAGGAGCTAGTCGACTAGAACACTTAGCTGAAACTTAGTTTTTCTGGAAAACACAGTATTAGTCGACTTACCCAATTATCAGTCGACTAATCTTTTTTGGACATAAATCTCAACTCTCTGGAAATCACTATTAGTCGACTCCTGAATCCCCCTAGTCGACTAATCCTCCCTGGACCAGAAATCCAACTTTCTGCATCAACAGACTTAGTCGACTTAAGTATCTGTTAGTCGACTAGAGCTCACTGTTAGTCGACTAACCTCCTACCCTAGTCGACTAACTCTTCCTGAAACAGAATTCCAACTCTCTGTATCCCAGTTCCAGTCGACTAATCCAGACTGTCAGTCGACTAGAGACCCCTATTAGTCGACTAACCCTTACCCCTAGTCGACTAATTCTGACTGTGTGTCATAGTTAATTTCTGTTCTGAATTTGGTTCTTATACTTGTTACATGTGTATTATATCTTGCTTGTTCATGCTTCAATACTGCTCTACATGACCTATTACTGGATGGATGTATCTCTTGTTATCTCATGACTTATTATTGCATATACTCGTTTCATGACATGTTAAATAGTAAATATCACCACTTATCATGCCATCTCTTAAAACTAAGCATGATACACTTGACTTTACATAAAAAGCACCAACTTACATATGGGTCGGGGGAAATATGCGGATATCGATACGTGTTAGTGTTTACAGTGGTAGTAGGTATATTGTACAATCATATTCCGGTCTAACCTGCGGTACACCAGGGGACCGAGGGGAGTGCTTGCTCCCTATTCCTGAATCAGTCATGACTAAGGGCATACATAAGACCCTCCTGAATAGCCTAGCGGCTGGCTTCCGTCACCAAGCAACGGAACAATCCTGGACCGTTATCCCGGGCATGTACGGGGTCCACTGTAAACATAGTTCGTCGATACCCCCGCTGTTTCCAATAACAACCTTGAGTTACTAGGATATGGATCTATGTGAGCTGGGACGCTGGGTCACATAGCTAGATATCACAGTAAAGCAAGTAATAATAATAATAGACTAGAGCTATGCATTCATTCCTTTCTGACTTCAGTTATATATGCTTTCCTTACCTGTTGGTTTATATTCATTAGACCGTTCCAGTTTTCTTTATTCATGTATTCTAGCCATTTGGCCATATATACTGTTTATCGTTATATGTCTTGATCCCTTGGATTTGCATATTCAGATTCCGAGGCTTGGGTCGAAGTGGAGCCATCCACCGAAGATCAGGCCTCTTTAGTGAGCAGGCAGATTAGCTCCGGTCCCTGTGCCAGATCCTACTTTTGACTCACGGGATCTTCATCCTACTCGTGAGCTCTATTTGTACTTTTGTTGTATCTTTTGCTTTTGGACTTGTTGTGATAAATGATACATGAAATGTGTAATATTTTATCATACTTTGTGATGACTTGTACCTGTACTTCTCTGTTGGCATATTTATAGATATCACGCTTTACCGTGTACTCTGATCTTTATTGTACTTTTTGCTTGGCGTATATACGTGTGGGGCATTTTCTGACCTACGTATATACGTCGCAGTGACGTCCCCGTATCTGTGGAATCGAATACGCGTACAGGTGGTATCAGAGCCTAGGCTCTCACACCTAAAGTACAATCAAGCAGCAAATTAATAATTTGCTGATGCCAACTACAATGTACGAAGTTGTCTAGTCCTTCTTGATTCCTTCTTGATTTCCATCCCTTGTGTCCTAAATTCCTTCCATTTTTCCAATCTCAGTTATCCTTTACCAATCGGTATGGAGAGAAGGACGGGACGTAACAACTCTGGGCAAGCCTCTAATGGACCCACTGGAGACCATGTGGATATTCTGAGAGTCATTCAGACTATGATAGAGAACCAGCAGCAGCAGACGGAGCTCCTCCGGCAGGAATTGGCAGCTCCCAAGGAGCAGAGGCCCGGAAATGTATCGGACTTCAGGCGACTGCAACCAGCCATCTTCACGGGAGAAGAGAAGCCCTTGGATGCTGAACAATGGCTGACAGATACCGCAGACTTGTTGAATGCGGCCAGAGTACCGAAGGAGAATCAAGTGGAGGTCGCCAAGATTCAGCTGAAGGACATAGCCAGAACTTGGTGGCTAGCTGAAGAGGCCAGATTGGAGAACCTGTCACCTGGGACACGTTCTCCAAGAGTTTCTACAACAGATTCTTCCCTGCTACTGCTCAGAAAGACATGGAAGAGCAGTTTATCAGGCTTCAGCAAGGGAGCAAGTCCGTGGACGAGTATGCTGCAGAGTTTCTTAGATTGAGCCGCTTTGCACCGTACATGGTGACGGATGAGGAGAAGCGGGCAAGTAGGTTCCAGCAGGGCTTGCAGATGGACATTCAGATGTTCTTAATGCCCCAACAGCTGAAGACTTATTCAGAGGTTCTTACCATAGCTCGGGAAGTGGAGCGTGGGTTGGAGAAGAAGCAAGAGGATCAGATGAGGAACCAGGCCATGAAGAGGCCGTTTCCACCAATGGGGAGAGGAGGCCCATTCAGAGCAGCGAAGGTGCAGATGAGGCAGCAATTCAGACCAGCTCCTTACCAGGCGGGCCAACCATCGGCCTTCTGCAGTTATTGTCAGAAAACGGGCCACATTCGTCAGTATTGCCGTAGGGCAAATGGATTGTGTTTGGTGTGTGGATCCAGGGATCATTCTATAGAAGCCTGTCCGCACAGAAGGATGGGGATAGCCGGCCAAGCTGTGCCAGCACTTCAGGGACCGGTTGGACAGAGAGCACTTCCAGGACCACCGGGGCAGAGGAATCAGGGACCAGTGATGAGGAGAGCTCTTCCCCTTCCACCACAGCAAGCTTATCGCCCAGTCCAGAGGGGAGCTAGGACAGCAGCAGGGCGTGGAAGAGGTCAAGCCTACAATTTGACAGAAGTGGAGGCTGAGACTTCAGAGGAAGTGATAACAGGTAATATCAGAGTGCATTCTCAACCTGTTCTCGCTCTCTTCGATTCAGGTGCATCACATTGTTTATCTCAGATCATTTGTGGCATTGCATTCCATACCTGTTAAATCTTTAGACCACAAGTGGGAGATTAGTACCGGGAATGGAGTAGTCATGTCTTCTAGGGTCTGTGCTGATTGTCCAGTGGAACTTTGTGATAAGACCTTGGCCATAGATATGCTCGTGCTAGACACTAAAGGGTACGACGTAATCTTAGGCATGACCTGGCTCAGTCAGTACCATGCAGTTATTGACTGTAGGGAGAAGAAGATTATTTTCAGGATTCCCCGTCAACCGGAATTTCAATTTTGTGGTGAGGTGAAGTCTACCAAGAGAAAGACTCGGTTGACTACTTCAGAGGTTCAGAAAGGAGTACCGGTGTGGGATGAATTTCCAGGAGTGTTTGCTGAGATCTCAGGATTGCCACCAAAAAGGGTGATCGAGTTCTCAATTGATACTGTGCCTGGGACAGCTCCTATATCTAAGGCTCCGTACAGGATGGCACCGACGGAGCTAGAGATTCTGAAGAAGCAGCTGCAGGAGTACTCTGATAAGGGATTGATTCGGCCAAGTGCTTCACCATGGGGAGCTTCAGTGCTATTGGCGAACAAGAAGGATGGTGGTAAGAGACTTTGTATTGATTACAGGGAATTGAACAAGGTTACCATCAAGAACAAGTATCCCTTGCCAAGGATTGATGATTTGTTTGATCAGCTTCATGGAGCCCGGGTATTCTCTAAGTTGGATTTGCAGTCGGGGTACCATCAGCTAAGGATGAAGACAGAGGATATCCCGAAGACGGCATTCAGGACCCGTTATGGCCACTATGAATTCCTAGTTATGCCTTTCGGAGTCACCAATGCCCCTGCAGTTTTCATGGATTTGATGAACCGAGTGTTCTCGCCCTACCTGGATCAGTTCGTTGTTGTCTTCATAGATGACATCTTGATCTATTCCAAGAACAACAAGGAGCATGCAGAACACTTGAGGATTGTGTTGCAGACCCTCCAGCAGGAGCAGCTTCATGCCAAGAGGAGCAAGTGTGACTTCTGGTTGGACAGTATAGCCTTCCTTGGGCACATTGTTTCAGCAGAAGGAATCTCGGTGGATCCCAGCAAAGTCCAAGCAGTGAAGAATTGGCCTATTCCGGAGACGGTGACTGAGATTAAGAGTTTTCTTGGGCTAGCCGGATATTACAGGCGCTTTGTCCAGGATTTCTCTAGGATTGCAGCTCCGTTGACCAAGCTCACCCGGAAAGGAGAGAGGTACTTATGGACAGAAGAATGTGCTTTGGCATTTGAGCAGTTGAAGCAGAGACTCATTTCAGCTCCGATCTTGAAGACTCCCTCAGGGAGAGGAGGGATGGTCATATTCAGTGATGCATCAGGGAAAGGCCTGGGGTGTGTGCATATGCAACATGATCATGTTATAGCATATGCATCTAGGCAACTGAAGCCTCATGAGCGGAACTACCCAACTCATGACTTGGAGCTAGCAGCTGTTATATTTGCTTTGAAGATTTGGAGGCATTATCTTCTGGGAGATAAGGTGTTGATATACACGGATCACAAGAGCCTCAAGTATATTTTCTCACAGAAGGAGTTGAACATGAGGCAGAGGCGGTGGCTGGAGCTGATGGCAGACTATGATATTGACTTGCAATACCATCCAGGCAAGGTCAATACAGTGCCGGATGCACTGAGCAGGATGCCAGAGAATAGGGTGCTTGTCCAAATCACTCAGCAGAAGGAGTTGATTCAGGACATTATCAGATTGGACCTGAGGTTGGTTCGGGAGACTGAGGAGGCAGGACAGCTCATGGCTTTGCAGATTCAGTCAACATTAATAGATGAGATCAAGGAAGCTCAGAAGGAAGATCCCAGATTGCAACAGTTCCGAGCTCAGGTAGAGGCTGGATTGAGGACTGATATCAGTATTCATCCGGATGGTGCCTTATATTTTGGTAGCAGGCTTTGTGTTCCCCAAGGAGAAGTTCGGCAGAAGATTTTGGCGGAAGAAGCTCACAGTTCAGCATATTCCATACACCCGGGGGGAAACAAGATGTATCAGGATATGAAGAAGCAGTTTTGGTGGAATGCCATGAAGAGGGAGATAGCCCAGTTTTGTTGCCAAGTGCTTGGTTTGTCAGCAGGTTAAGATTGAGCATCAGAGGACGGCGGGACTTCTGCAACCTTTACCGATTCCCGAGTGGAAGTGGGAGCACATTACCATGGATTTTGTTACGGCATTGCCTCGAAGTCCTAAAGGTAATAATGCTGTGTGGATAATCATTGACCGTCTCACCAAGTCAGCTCACTTTATACCATTCAGGGTGGGACAGTCAACAGAGGTCTTGGCAGACAAGTACTTGAAGGAGATAGTTCGTCTACATGGAGTTCCTGTTAGTATTGTATCAGACCGAGACACCAGATTCAGATCTCATTTCTGGGAGAGTCTCCAAGAAAGTCTAGGGACTCGTCTGAAATTCAGTACATCATATCATCCTCAGACAGACGGACAATCTGAGAGGACTATCTAGATTCTTGAGGATATGTTGAGGGCCTGCATGATTGAATTCCAGGGATCATGGGAAGACCATCTTCACTTGGCGGAGTTTTTTATAATAACAGTTATCAAGCAAGTATCAAGATGGCACCATTTGAAGCATTGTATGGGAGGAAGTGTAGGTCTCCGATTTGTTGGGATGAAGTCGGTGAGAGAAGACTTTTGGGGCCAGAGATTCTGATTCAGACAACAGACAAGGTCAGGATTATCAGAGACCACCTCAGGGCAGCGCAGAGTCGGCAGAAGAGTTGGGCTGACACACAGAGAAGGCCATTGGAATTCCAGACCGGAGATCATGTATTCCTGAAGATATCACCTACCAAAGGAGTAATCCGGTTCGGTACGCGTGGAAAACTTAGTCCAAGATATATCGGCCCATTCGAGATTTTGGATCGAGTGGGAGAGGTGTCTTACAGGTTGGCGTTACCGCCATCTTTGGACGGAGTTCACGATGTATTCCACGTGTCACAGCTGAGGAAGTATGTGAAAGATGATAGTCATATTCTGGATCATTCCGAGCTGGAACTACAACCGGACTTGTCATATCAAGAGCAGCCGATGGCTATTTTGGACAGGAGTGTCAAGGCATTGAAGAACAGAGCTATACCATTGGTGTTGGGTCTTGGAACAGGCATGCCCCAGGAGAGGCCACGTGGGAACGAGAGGATGTTATCCGTGAGCGTTACCCTCATCTCTTCACAACTTGATTGGTAAGACTCTTCCTTCTTATTCCTATTCTTGTTCTTATTCCGTTCTTATTTATCTGCCGTTATCTTCTTTCTTGTCCTTACTTATCTGTTCCTCTTCACTTTACGAAATTTCGAGGACGAAATTTTTGTAAGGTTGGTAGATTGTAATACCCATTCCCGGAATACGTACTTAGTTGCATATTCAGTTTCCCTAGCGTATTTTCCGAATTACTTCCTGTATTCGACCGATTTCAGTTCCAAATGTCATTTTCCTATACTTTGGATTTTATATGATTTTCCGGAATTTTCCTGAAATTAATTAAATATTTTCAAAACGGTGTCGACCAATGCCGCTGATCGATTCTCAGATTTTTATCTTGTAAACAGTTAGGAATTTCTAGAAGATCCTTTAGACATTATTTCTTAGAATCATATTTTCTATCTAAATACTTTTTCTGAGAATTTTATGAATTTATGAAAATTCCAACGGAGTCGGTAGATAACTGATTCGGGATTTTTAATTTTAAAACTATAAATATTTCTTCAGACGAATTTCACCATGAGTCTTCAAATCTTATTCTTGATTTTTGGTAAAATTTTCGGGTCATTCCGAAATACTTGAATTTCGGACATTTTTTCAATAATTGCAAAATTCCACATTTTCCACCTCATTTCCCACTCACCCTCCCACCTAACCCCACTCACTCTCTCTCTCTCCCACAGCCGGCCAAGTGGCCAGGTGAGGGACACCTCACCCCTTCTTTTTGCAAGGAAACCCCTCCTTTCTACACAAATTCCATCTCCTTTACAAAATCCCCATCTTTATATAGGTTTCATTTGCAACTTACCTCTTTTTCTTCCTCCACTTCAACTCAAGAGAGAGAAGCTCTCACAAACCCTCTCCTTCCTCAACTGAACCCTAACTCCAGAGAACTCCCCAAGCTCTTCCCCTCCAGCTCAAACTTCTGACTTGGAGCTTGGATCGTAGCTCTCTCCGTCGTCAAGGATCATTTGGGAGCTATCCGTCGACCACCCTCTTCCGGACTCGTAAAGCTTCGATCTAACGATTCCAAGTGAGTATTTCACTCACCAAGACTTGAATTAGCCCTAGAACACTTGTATCTACACCTCTTGTGCACCTAGGTCACCCAAAACCATGAATTGAACCATCAAACGCAATTTCCAGAAAATCTGTTCTGTCACTGTTTTTCCCACTATTAGTCGACTTACCCTAGGAGCTAGTCGACTAGAACACTTAGCTGAAACTTAGTTTTTCTGGAAAATACAGTATTAGTCGACTTACCCCAATTATCAGTCGACTAATCTTTTCTGGACATAAATCTCAACTCTCTGGAAATCACTATTAGTCGACTCCTGAATCCCCCTAGTCGACTAATCCTCCCTGGACCAGAAATCCAACTTTCTGCATCAACAGACTTAGTCGACTTAAGTATCTGTTAGTCGACTAGAGCTCACTGTTAGTCGACTAACCCTCCTACCCTAGTCGACTAACTCTTCCTGAAACAGAATTCCAACTCTCTGTATCCCAGTTCCAGTCGACTAATCCAGACTGTCAGTCGACTAGAGACCCCTATTAGTCGACTAACCCTTACCCCTAGTCGACTAATTCTGACTGTGTGTCATAGTTAATTTCTGTTCTGAATTTGGTTCTTATACTTGTTACATGTGTATTATATCTTGCTTGTTCATGCTTCAATACTGGCTCTACATGACCTATTACTGGATGGATGTATCTCTTGTTATCTCATGACTTATTATTGCATATACTCGTTTCATGACATGTTAAATAGTAAATATCACCACTTATCATGCCATCTCTTAAAACTAAGCATGATACACTTGACTTTACATAAAAAGCACCAACTTACATATGGGTCGGGGGAAATATGCGGATATCGATACGTGTTCGTGTTTACAGTGGTAGTAGGTATATTGTACAATCATATTCCGGTCTAACCTGCGGTACACCAGGGGACCGAGGGGAGTGCTTGCTCCCTATTCCTGAATCAGTCATGACTAAGGGCATACATAAGACCCTCCTGAATAGCCTAGCGGCTGGCTTCCGTCACCAAGCAACGGAACAATCCTGGACCGTTATCCGGGCATGTACGGGGTCCACTGTAAACATAGTTCGTCGATACCCCCGCTGTTTCCAATAACAACCTTGAGTTACTAGGATATGGATCTATGTGAGCTGGGACGCTGGGTCACATAGCTAGATATCACAGTAAAGCAAGTAATAATAATAATAGACTAGAGCTATGCATTCATTCCTTTCTGACTTCAGTTATATATGCTTCCTTACCTGTTGGTTTATATTCATTAGACCGTTCCAGTTTTCTTTATTCATGTATTCTAGCCATTTGGCCATATATACTGTTTATCGTTATATGTCTTGATCCCTTGGATTTGCATATTCAGATTCCGAGGCTTGGGTCGAAGTGGAGCCATCCACCGAAGATCAGGCCTTCTTTAGTGAGCAGGCAGATTAGCTCCGGTCCCTGTGCCAGATCCTACTTTTGACTCACGGGATCTTCATCCTACTCGTGAGCTCTATTTGTACTTTTGTTGTATCTTTGCTTTTGGACTTGTTGTGATAAATGATACATGAAATGTGTAATATTTTATCATACTTTGTGATGACTTGTACCTGTACTTCTCTGTGGCATATTTATAGATATCACGCTTTACCGTGTACTCTGATCTTTATTGTACTTTTTGCTTGGCGTATATACGTGTGGGGCATTTTCTGACCTACGTATATACGTCGCAGTGACGTCCCCGTATCTGTGGAATCGGGGCGTTACATAAAAACTCCCTTTAAGATGGGAAATATTTGCACTCAAATATGTGGAGAGAACTTCTGAAATCAGTTGGAAAAACTAGCTCAAAGGTCTCCAAAATCTTAACCTCAAAACAGATGACAAGATCCCAATTTATAGGCTGCAGAAAATAGAGCCGTTGGGAATCTGTCAGTGCTGTCGGTCGACCGCCGGTCGACCGGCCAACGGTCATTTTTCTGACCGTTGCAGCCACCGGTCGACCGGCTCGGTCGACCGATAACCTGGAATGAACTGTCGGTCGACCTATCGGTCGACTGGACATTTCCAGAGAGCAACCTTCTTGGTCGGTCGACCGACCCGGTCGACCGGCCACTGTGCTGACAACGTGCACAGGGCTGTGCACATCGGTCGACCGGACCGGTCGACCGGTTTGGCCTGTCAGCCAGTCTCCAGGTCAGAAAACAGGATTTAAAAATCTTTTATAAAATCCTAAAAATACATAGAAATTCTACAAAAATAGTTTTACCAATATACTTGAAAGAACAAACATGCTTGCACAAAATCAAGACATGTTATAGATGTTTTGGTCTATTTTTGTAACTTGGAAATATTAGCTCAATAACCAAAATGTATTTTTCCAAAACATGTTTTTCCAAACTTGTTTTCTAAATCTTCATCAAATACAAAAACAAGATATTTGACTTCATTTTAAAAGCATGGTGTGTATGGATATGATCCACTACACAATCAATATGGAATATCTATGTTTTGATCATAAAGCTCTAAACTTGGTTATGGTTTGAAAAGATATATATGATAGAAATAACAAAACCCAAAGTTTTTATATTTTGTCTCAAAGAAAATCTTTACTAAATAAAAATTCTTTTCTAAAAAGAAATCTTTTATGAAAGCACTTTAAAATCAAGAGTTCTATCAAGAGTGTGTGTGTGTGATATAACTTGAGCAATCCACCAACTATCTATCCTTTACATTTTTACTAAAACAAAAATACAAATTCTATACCTAGACCCAAGTCTTCAACTTCTTGAAGTCTTCACTTGAAGCTTTTCATCTTCTTGACTTGGTCCAAGCTTGATCCAAAAACTCCTTGGATCACCACATGCAAGCTCCAAATCTTGTTCTTTATCCTTTGTTGAGCTATGCACCTACTAAGATCTGATCATGAATCTGTCACTAATTAAACACAAGATCATTAGTAACTATAACTACATGAGTTGATCATCATCAAAACTAGGGTGAAGGGCCTTTGGGCCAACATAATACCTTTCATATATATTGGATTCTATCTATATACTATATGCTTCAAAGTTGTTTAAATATCATGTTTTGGTATTTATATGTGTTTTGAAAAAAATCGGATTTCCATTTCAAAAATCTAAGTTTTGGAAAATACAGAATTTGGTTTAAGGCAAATTTTCAAGTCACAAAAATGGTTCAAAATGTTTGTAACATGCTTTGATTTTTACTCAAACATGTTTGTATTTCAAAGATATAACATGAACTGATTTTTATAAAATTTATGTGATTTATGAGATTTAATTAAAGATAAATACCCAAGTTTTTAAGACCTAAATTAGCTGGACTGGCTGACTGCCGGTCGACTGGGCCGGTCGACTGACGTGTACAGAGCGTGCACCCAGCCAAGCTGGGTAGGCCGGTCGACAGGGTCGGTCGACCTCCAGAGAGCTCTGCTCTCTGAAAAAGCCTCCGGTCGATCGAACGGTTGACCGGGCAGAGAGCTCTGCTCTTTGTATTTGGCTCGGGTCGACCGGGCGGTCGATCCTTGCTCTCTAGATCTGGCCCGGTCGACCGGAGGGCTTAACGGTCAAAAATTTGACCGTTGGCCGGTCGTTTGGTCGGTCGACCGTAAGGGCAATCTGGCATTTTTCAGCTGCCAACGGGCAGATTTGAAATGAGGGTATAAATACCCCATTTCTTGGTTGTTTTGAACAAGATTTTAAGAGAGCAAAATTTCCATCTTTACAAGTGTTTTAACACTAGTTTTCAAAAGAGTTTTTAAGCTTAAAGATTTGATCTTTATTTGTTTTTCAAGGGTTGGAAAAATCAAAGAAAAATAGAGATTTGGGATATTTGTTTTATTCTTCATTTCTATCAAATCCAAGTTGTTTTCCCAAGTATTTTTCTTGTTATTTGATTTCCAAAACCTTTGATTTTCTCACACTTGAGCTATCTATCTATCCTATCTATTAGGATCATTATTTTGTGATTTGTGGTTGTGAAAACCACCAAGTTGTAAACCTTCCATCTTTGTGAAATCCCTCTAGTGAGAGGTGATTGAGTTGGTATCCCTCAAGTGTGAGGTGATTGTGGAAGTGGTGTTTGGCTCCCTCTAGTGAGAGGTGGAGATTGTTTGGAATCCCTCAAGTATGAGGTGATTGTATTTGAGTGGCTTTAAGCCCTATCCCTCTAGTGAGAAGTTGATCATTGTTTGGCTAAGTGCCTAACCCTCTAAGTGTAGAGGTGTTGTGAGTTGTGCCTTGCCTCTAATTGTAGAGGTTGTATTTATTAGAGAGAGGAGTTGTGTACTCCCAATTGTATTTGTCCAAATCCTCAGTGGAGGTTCCTTGTGTGGGAAGTCCAGTATGGACGAGTTAGTGAAAATCCTTCTGTGTGAAGGCGGGGATGTAGAGCTGTGTGCTTGAACCTCGAAACATATCTTGGTGTTTGCGATTGATCCACTTTCTCTAACTCTCTCTCTTACTTTGTGCATTGATTCATATTGTCATATCATATATACATGCTTGGTTTGTTTGTGTGCCTCACTTGGGTTTAACCAAGAGAGCTTCATATAGCACCTCAACTCTTATTCAGAGGAATCAAGAGAAGTTAGTCCAGAGCTCTTCACCAGGAATTCAGCTACACTCGTTGGTTACACTAAGTGTGTTGCAATTAGTTTTTGAATTCCGCATTATTTGTCATTAGATTAGACTTACACCTATTCACCCCCCTCTAGGTGTACTTTCAATTGGTATCAGAGCCTACGCTCCTGATATTAGGTTTAACCACCTAGGAGTGTGATCTTGGTTAATCTATCATTTGCATTTGCACACATATTGTTTGGACTCATGGATAGCCCTCCCATGTTTGATATCTCTAAAATTGACACATGGAAGGTTTTGATGAGTTGGCATTTAAAAGCCATAGGTTATAAAGTTTACCTTGCCATTACTAAGGAATCCTACCTTAGTGATAGCAAGCATATAGAGGCCAATGCACTAGCCCTAGAGGCACTTAGAAAATCACCTAGCAAAGAATATTTAAATATGGTTTCTTATTGTATTTCCGCCTTTGCAGTGTGGAACATCTTGACCTCTCCAAAGCTTCAATTGCCAATCCAAATGGAGAAGGAATCTAGTAGAGAAGAGTCCGACTAACGTTGCTTCAAGGTCCAAGGGAATAACTCCCTTGAGGTACATTCGGACACTCAACTAGATAGTGCTAGTTCTTCTTGTGATGAATATATTGATGCCGATGCATTGAATGAAGAACTATCTATTGTTTGTGAGAACCTCCTTGAAAAATATAAGGCTTTGAAAAAGAAGAGTTTTGGACTTAACAAAGAAAATAAGGATTTGTGTTCAAAACTAGATTTGGTTTTGCAAGAGAAAGTAGATATTTCTAATGAAAGGGATTCATTGAAATCCAAACTTGACCTTGCTCTAAAAGAAATTGAAATTTTGAAAAATAAAAATGATTGTGAAAATGTTTTGAAGAAAAATGAGTTTTTAGCTTCAAAACTTGGCTTTGTTTTGAAAGAAAATGATTCTTTGAAAAACAAAATTATTTCTATTTCAAAGGATTTGGATTTGGTTTTCAAGAAAAACATTTCTTTGAAAAATGATTTAGATTCTCATGTTTGCTATGCTAGTGTAGCTTCACATTCTAGCACACCTATTGCATGCTCCACTTCTTCTTCCATAATTGAAAATGATATAAATATTTTAAAGAAGATTATTGAATGTTTGGGCTCCACTTTGAGCCAATGTGCCATGAACCATACACGTTTGAAATCTATGTTTCGAAAGAAACAAGTTCCTTCTATGCTTGCACACAAACCATGGCATACACATGCTCCTCACGTTCACACTCATCACACTTTGTATGCTCATGTGTACACTTGTACACATTGTGGACGTAAGGGCCACCTTGCTAAATTTTATTATGATAGGATACAGGATTCTAATTTAGCAAATAAATTTGTTTGGATTAGGAAAGGTGCTAACCCCCATGGACCCAAAAGAGTATGGGTACCAAAGACCACTCCTATTTTATTTGATGTAGGTGTGGGCTCTCACTTGACGTGAGAGTGATGGTGCCTTGAAGTGGATGCGTTCCGAGCTAAACGGAGACAATTTGGATGCATCACTTTCAAGGGGGGTTTGGTGGAAGGACCACCTTGGTTTGGAGACATAGAGATATACCCTCATGGTTTTGATAACGATCTCTAACTCCCATTTATGTTTACATGCTTTTCATATTGTTAAGTTTTAGCATGTCATGTTTTAATGTTCATTATGCTATATGCCATGTTTATTAGTCCTATGACATACATGATTAGTATTTGAGATCACCCATGTTTAATATGGACTTATACCTTTGTGTTCTCACATTTGTTTAGCTATTGTGTATATCATAGATCTAATGCATGTGTATTTACATAATGATCATATGAGTTTTGTTTAAACTTTTGCACTTCATGTTTTGATTACATGTTTAGATGTTAGTTTTCATTAAAACTTGGATATATACTTGTACAACTATCGAGCCACAAATAGATTATTATATGTTTGTGCTTGATTGCTCATTTGTACTTATTAGATGTACTAGTATAGTCTAGTTTTGATGATTCATACATTTTGACTTATATTCCATTTTTTTGTACATGTTTTTCATGTTTATATTAAACTTCATGTATATGTCTATCGTGTCTAAACTATTAGTTATACATATACATCCTTGAGCCACTTGCTTTCATGCATATACTTTGTGGCTCGTTCATGTTTGAATATGTATGTATACTCTAGTTTGTACAAAACATACATATACCTTGAAGGATTCTAGTTTTGATGATTTTCATGTTTTAAGGAATTTCATATTGAGCTTGATTACCTATTTTCATGATGATATGTTTCACATAACTCTTATGCACTCACGTTACTTAATGTTTTCTCATGATTTTGTTTTCATGAGTATGATATGTGCCTTATAGATTTTGAGTGTTGATGATCATGTGATTTTCATATTTTCATGGAAAATATTTTTGTTTTATTCCTTACTTGAAGGATTTCGTACTAGTTTACAAATTTTTCATATAACTAGTTCGTATTCTTCATATGGTAGAGTTTTCATATATATTAAACATATTTCAAACATATTTTTAAAAACCCCTACCCATCGAAGGGCGGGTGGTTGGGCGATCATGCCTTGTATGCTTATATTGAAAATCAATTTAAACTTGTGCATGAATGGGTGGTAGGTGAAAGTACACCTAAAGGGGGGTGAATACGTGTACGGCTAATCTAATGAATAAAATGTGGAAATTAAAACTTAATTGCAACAACACTTAATGTAACCAACGAGTGTAGCCGAATTCCCTAAAGGGTTCTGGACTAGCACGCACCTCTTGATTCCTCTGAATAAGAGTTGAGGTGCTATATGAAGCTCTCGTGGTTAAGCACAAGTGAGGCACATACAAACAAGCCAAGCATATAATATATGAATGAGCAATATGAAATGATGCAAGGCATAATAGTAAAGAGAGAGTTAGAGTCAATGGATCAATCGCTAACAGACGATATGTTTCGAGGTTCGAGCACACAGCTCTACGTCCCTGCCTTCACACAGAAAGATTTTCAATCTACTAACTTGTCCACACAGGACTCCCACACAGGGAACCTCCACTGAGGATTTGGGGCAATACGATAACCGGGAGTACACAACTCCTCTCTTTACAAACACAACCTCTACACTTAGAGGTTAGGCACAAAGCCACCACAAAACTCAATCAACCTCACAAATGAGGGATGGGCACAAAGCCAACAACCAATCAACCTCTCACTAGAGGGATAGGGTACAAAGCCACCACTCCAAAATCAACCTCTACCCAAGAGGGATAACACAAAGTAGGAGGGTTTATAACTTAGTGATCAAAAGACCACAAGCCAATTCTTTTCCACAAAGATAAAGATCCTATAGAGAGGATAGAATGATAAGCTCAAGTGTGAAAAAACAAATTGTTTTGAATAAAGAAAATCATTAGGGAAATCTCCAAATAGGTATAGAATTTTTAGACCAAAAAACAATTCCCAAAAGACTATTTTCTTTGAAATAAAAACACTATAAAAACATATAGAGATTAAGAATTTTGAACCCAAAACTTTTGCTAAAAATCACTTGAAAAGTATGAAAATTTTCTCCTTAAAAATCTTACACAAAACAGCCAAGAGATGGGGTATAAATAGGCCCAAAACAGATTTGACCGTTAGCTGCTGACTAGGCCAGAATTGACCTGCCGGTCGACCTGCCAACGGTCAAATTTTTGACCGTTGAGCCTTCAGGTCGACCGGGCCCTGAACCAGAGAGCAAAGGCTCTCTGGCCGGTCGACCGCCCGAACAACCGGGGCAACCCGAGAGTGGGTTGCCTTCAGTCGGTCGACCGCTCGGTCGACTGGCCAACTGACATGGCCTTTGCACGTTCTTGTGCACGTCCGGTTGACCGATCCAGTCGACCGGCTCCTGGTCCGGTCGACCGGTTGGTCGACCGCCAGAGCCTTGCAGAAACAGATTTTAGGACTGAAAAACTTGGTTTTTAATCATCAAATAAATCCCATAAATTCTCTGAAAATCATAGAAATAAGTTATGTATAATACTTTGATAAACAAACATGTGTGAAAAAATTCAACACATATTTCAAACAATTTGAACCATTTTGTGACTTAGAAATTTTGCCGAAAACCAAAATCTGTATTTTTCAAAACTTGGATTTTTGAACTGAAAATATGTTTTGTCCAAAACTCATCGAAATACAAAAACATGATATTGAAACAACTTGAAGCATATTGTATATGGATATAATCCAATATACATGAAAGATATATATATCAATGTTTTTGACTATAAATCCAAAAATATGTTTTGTTAAAATACCAAAACTCCAAACTCATGAAATAGACTATCAAACTAGGTTTGTTTAAATAGTTGAAGCATAGATGTATATAGAACAAATTTAATATACATTAAACCATGTAAACTTGTTGATTCTATCTATTCATGAAAACCAAGATCGGTTAAACCAAAAACCGAAAACCAAAATACGAAACTTAAACAAGTGTGTGTGTTGTGAACTTAAGCATATCACACTATCTAATCTTTAACAAATGGATCTAAAACATAAACTAAACTATGTACTGAGGTCTTCTTGTAGAGCGCCGTCTCCAAGTCGACTCGACCCAAACCGTGACTCCAACGAGTGCTAGGTATGAATATTGACGCTCGGGCTCTTGAATCACCATATGAAAAGCTCCAAAACACCTTTGTTGAAGCTAATCACATACTAATGTCTTGGTTAAGTATCTGAAACTAAACATCATAAGATTATTAGTAAACATAGCTACATGAGTTAATCATCATCAAAACTAGAGTGGAAGGCCTCTGGGCCAACAATCTCCCCTTTTTGATGATGACAAAACTCATGGAGTTATATATGCATGGATTAAAGTTAATCTTCAAAGAAGTTCCCCTTAACTCATGCATAGCAATAAACAATAAATATATGCAATGAATACTAAACATGAATATGCATCAATATGCATAAAACAATGAAATGAACATGCTCTTGATGCCAAACATGAAATAAACATGCTCTTGATACCAAACTTTTAAAATAAATTTCTTTTCCTTTTTAAAATAAACATGTTCTTAAATAATTGCTTTTGATACCAATAAAAATTTCAATGAAAAAAAAACTTAAGCTCTTGATACCAATCAAAGCTTCTTGATACCAATCAATAAAACAAAATTCTAGATACCAATTGGAAAGATAATCACTAAACAATAAACATGCATATAAACTCATACAATAAACATGCATATAAACTCAAATATTTCTCCCCCTTTTTATCAATCATCAACAAAGAGGTCAAAGAAAACAATATTCTCCCTTTTTTTGTCTTAAGAAAAAAACAATGAGGGGTGAAATCTAATCAAAACATTATGATACCAATTGTAAGAAAAAATATATCAATTTAGTGCATCATGATATCAATGAATTATACCAATTAAAAGTACATAATGTGGTACATAAAACAAATGTTTTAATATAAATTTAAATACCAATTGTAAGTAAATAAATCATTTTAAAGTATTTAATCAAAAATTTTGATACCAATTGTAAGTAAACTTATAGGTAATCTTGATACCAATATGTAAAGATTTGTACCAATTGAAAGTAATTTTTCATTAAAAACATGTGATACCAAAAATAATCAATATCATTTTTTTAATCATATTTCAATATAAAGTATGGGAGTAAAATAACAAAACCAATTAAAAGGTGAAATATAAATTTTCTCTCCCTTTATGAAATACCAAATAAAATGATACATAAGCTTGTATAAGATACCAATTGAAACATAATCATTTGAAATTTAATAGTCATTTGAAATCAAGCTTAGCATAACCAAAATTTGTGCTCAAGGATATAGAGATATAGTAAGCACAAATGAATCATATATATATGTATGGAAAATTGAATACCAATCGAAATTGATACTATTAGAAGTGTAATCATACATATATAAAAACATATATGAGTATAAAAAAAATGTCAATAGTGATACCAATTGAAAGGATCCAATGATACCAATTGAAAACACAATAAGATTAAGTGTATAACTCATATTACCTACCACCCATTTCATACACATGTTTAAAAGGCTCTACCATAATGAAGAATACAAACTAGTTATAAGAAAAATTTGTGAACTAGTACGAAATCCTTCAAGTAAGGAATAAAACAAAATTATATTCCATAAAACATGAAAATCACTAAGCCAATGTCACTTAAAATCTATATAGCACATATAATACTCATGAAAACAAAATCATGAGAAAACATCAAGAATAAGAGTGTACAAGTTTTGTGAAAGACAAGTCATGAAAATAGGCAATCAAACGAATACAAAATTCCTTAGAAACATCAAAACTAGAATTCCTTCAAAGTATATATATGTCATGTACAAAATACCGTATACACACATATCCAAAACATAACGAGTCCACAAAAGTATATGCATGAGGGCAAGTGGCTCAAGGATGTATATGTATAGCTAATAGTTTAGACACAATAGACATATACATGAAGTTAAACATAAACATGAAAACATGTAGAAAATGAGAATACAAGTCAAATGCATGAATCATCAAAACTAGGATATACTAGCACATCTAATAAGTACAAATGAGCGTTCAAGCACAAACACATAATTATCTATTTGTGGCTCACTAGTTGTATAAGTATATATCCGAGTTTTAATGAAAACTAACATTCAAACAAGTAATCAAAACATGAAGCATAAAAATCAAAACAAAACTCATATGATCATTATGTATATGCACATGCATTAGATCTAGGACATACACATTAGTTAAAATAAATGTGAGAGCACAAAGATATAAATCCATATTAAACATGGGTGTCTCAAATAACTAAACATGTATATCACTAATCTAAATATCATGGCGTATGACATATTAATCATGAAACATCAAGATATGCTAAAAACAATGATATGAAAAGCATGTAAATAATAAATGAGGAGTAAGAGATCATTACCAAAACTGAGAGGGCAACTCTCTATGTCTCCAAAACAAGGTGGTCCTCCCACCAAACTCCCCTTGAAAGTGATGCATCTAAATAGTCCTCTTTTAATCTCGGAACGCATCCACCTTAAGGCACCATAACTCTCACGTCATGCGAGAGCCCACACCTACATCAAATAAGATAGGGATGGTCTTTGGTACCCATACTCTTTTGGGTCCATGGAGGTTAGCACCTTTCCTAACCCAAACAAATTCTGTTGCTAAATTTTCATCATGTATCTTATCATAGCAAAATTTAGCAAGGTGGCCCTTACGTCCACAATGTGTACATGTGTACACATGAGCATACATCGTGTTATAAGTGTGTCTGTGAGGAGCATGTGTATGCTGTGATTTGTGTGCATGCATAAGAGGAACTTGTTTCTTTCGAAACATAGATTCCAACCGTATATGGCTCAAAGCATAATGGCTCAAAGTGGAGCCCAAACAATCCACACTTTTTTTCAAAACATTTATATCATTTTTAATACTTGAAGATAAAGTGGAGCATGCAATAGGTAAGCTAGGTGAAGCTACACTAGCATGGCAAACATGAGAATCTAAATCATTTTTCAAAGAAACGTTTTTCTTTAAACAATCTTTCAATTCTTGTGAAATCAAATTTATTTTATTTTTCAAAGAATTATTCTCTTTTAATACAAAATCAAGTTTTGAAGTTAAATCCTCATTTTTCTTCAAAACATATTCACAATCATTTTTACTTTTCAAAATTTTGTTTTCATTAAGTGCAAGATCAAGTTGGGATTTAAGCGAGTCACTTTCACTTGAAATCTCATCCCTTTCTTGCAAAACAATCTCAAGTTTAGAAGATAAATTTTTATTTTCTTCTTTTGAACCAACACTTTCCTTTTTCAAAAGTTTGTATTTTGAAATCAAATCTTCACAATTTTTAGCAAATTCATCATTCATGGCTTGTGCCTCTAAACACTCATTGCAATAGGAACTAGTGCTAGCATCTAGTTGAGTTTCCGATTGTATCTCAAGGGAGTCATTCCCTTGGACCATGAAGCAATGTTCATCAGACTCGTCTCTCCTAGATCTCCTCTTCTTATTGATAAGCGTTGGTAGCTCAGGAAAAGTCAAAATGCTCTATACTGTAAAAGCCGAATCAAAGTGAGAAAACACATGTAAATATTCTTTATGAAGAGATGCTCTAAGTGTCTTTAGGGCTAGTGCATTGGCCTCTATATGCCTGCTATCACTAAGGTAGGATTCCTTGGTAATGGCAAGGTAAACTTTATAACCCAGGGCTTTTAAATGACAACTCATCATAACCTTCCACATATCAAGTCTAGAGATATCAAACATGGGAGGGCTATCCATGAGTGCAAACTATATGTGTGCAAATGCAAATGATAGATTAGCTAACCAAGATCACACTCCTAAGTGGTTAAACCAAATATCAGGAGCGTAGGCTCTGATACCAATTGAAAGTACACCTAGAGGGGGGTGAATAGGTATACAGCTAATCTAATGAATAAAATGCGAAAATTAAAACTTAATTGCAACAACACTTAATGTAACCAACGAGTGTAGCCGAATTCCTGGTGAAGGGCTCTGGACTAACTCCTCTTGATTCCTCTGAATAAGAGTTGAGGTGTTATATGAAGCTCTCGTGGTTAAGCACAAGTGAGGCACACATAAACAAGCCAAGCATATAATATATGAATGAGCAATATGAAATGATGCAAGGCATAATAATAAAGAGAGAGTTAGAGTCAATGGATCAATCGCTAACACACGAATATGTTTCGAGGTTCGAGCACACAGCTCTACGTCCCCGCCTTCACACAGAAGAATTTTCAATCCACTAACTTGTCCACACAGGACTCCCACACAAGGAACCTCCACTGAGGATTTGGGGTAATACAATAACCGGGAGTACACAACTCCTCTCTTTACAAACACAACCTCTACACTTAGGGGTTAGGTACAAAGCCACCACAAAACTCAATCAACCTCACAAATGAGGGATGGGTACAAAGCCAACAACCAATCAACCTCTCACTAGAGGGATAGGGTACAAAGCCACCACTCCAAAATCAACCTCTACCCAAAAGGGATAATACAAAGTAGGAGGGTTTACAACTTAGTGATCAAAAGACCACAAACCAATTCTTTTTCATAAAAATAAAGATCCTATAGAGAGGATAGAATGATAAGCTCAAGTGTGGAAAATAAAGTCTTTTGAACAAAGAAAATCACTTGGAAAATATCCAAATAGGTATAGAATTTTTAGACCAAAAACCAATTCCTAAAAGACTATTTCTTTGAAATAAAAATACTTTAAAAGCAAATAGAGATTAAGAATTTTGAACCCAAAACTTTTTACTGGAAAACACTTGAAAAGTATGAAAATTTCTCCTTAAAATTCTTACACAAAACAGCCAAGAGATGGGGTATAAATAGGCCCAAAACAGATTTGACCGGCCAACGGTCAAATTTTTGACCGTTGAGCCTTCCGGTCGACTGCTCGGTCGACCGGGCCCTGAACCAGAGAGCAATGGCTCTCTGGCCGGTCGACCGCCTGGTCGACCGGGGCAACCCGAGAGTGGGTTGCCTTCAGTCAGTCGACCGCTCGGTCGACCGGCCAACTGACATGGCCTGTGCACGTTCTTGTGCACGTCCAATCGACCGGCTCTTGGTCCGGTCGACCGCTAGAGCCTGGCAGAAACAGATTTTAGGACTGAAAAACTTGGTTTTTAATCATCAAATAAATCCCATAAATTCTCTAAAAATCCACAAAAATAAGTTCTGTATAATACTTTGATAAACAAACATGTGTGAAAAAATTCAACACATATTTCAAACAATTTGAACCATTTTTGTGACTCAGAAATTTTGCCAAAAACCAAAATCTGTATTTTTCAAAACTTAGATTTTTGAATTGAAAATATGTTTTGTCCAAAATTCATCCAAATACAAAAACATGATATTGAAATAACTTGAAGCATGTTGTATATGGATATAATCCAATATACATGAAAGATATAAATATTAATCTTTTTGACGATAAATCCAAAAATATGTTTTGTTAAAAATACCAAAACTCCAAACTCATGAAATAGACTATCAAACTAAGTTTGTTTAAATAGTTGAAGCATAGATGTATATAGAACAAATCTAATATACATTAAACTATGTAAACTTGTTGATTCTATCTATTCATGAAAACCAAGATCGGTTAAATCAAAAACTGAAAACCAAAACACGAAACTTAAACAAGTATGTGTGTTGTGAACTTGAGCATATCACACTATCTAATCTTTAACAAATGGATTTAAAATATAAACTAAACTATGTACCGAGGTCTACTTGTAGAGCGCCGTCTCCAAGTCGACTCGATCCAAACCGTGATCCACCGATCTTGACTCTAACGAGTGCTAGGTATGAACATTGACGCTCGGGCTCTTGAATCACCATGTGAAAAGCTCTAAAACACCTTTATTGAAACTAATCACCTACTAATGTCTTGGTTAAGTATCTGAAACTAAACATCACAAGATTATTAGTAAACATAACTACATGAGTTAATCATCATCAAAACTAGAGTGGAAGGCCTTTGGGCCAACAGTAGGGATTATGAGTTATACACTTGATCTTTATTATAGTTTCAATTGGTATCATTGTATCTTTTCAATTGGTATTACTATTGACATTCGTTTTGTATACTCATATATGTTCTTATATATGTATGCTTAAACTTCAAATAGTATCATTTTCGATTGGTATTTACTTAAAACATATATTTGTATTTACTGTTTTAATTGTGCTTACTATATCTCTATTTCTTTGAGCACAAATTTTGCGATGCTAAGCTTGATTTCTTAGTGACAATTATTTTTCAATTGGTATCTTATACAAGCTTATGCATCATTTTCATTGGTATTTCATAAAGGGGGAGAAAATTCATATTTTACCTTTCAATCGGTTTTGTTTACTATTGGTATTTTACTCCCACTCTTTATGGTGAAAAATGATATTGATTTTTTTAATTGGTATCCTATGCTCCTAATGAAAAATCTTTTCAATTCAATTGATAATAAATAATAATTTCAATAGGATATATGTTTCATTTTCGATATTGGTATCAAGAATATTAAATTGATATTATTTTCTATTTGGTATCTTTATTGCTAAATGATTTTAGTGTTTAACCAAAAAAGATTGATTTATGTTTTTCAAATTGGTATCAAAAGTGTAAAATATTTTCAATTGGTACAATCAAGATTACCTATTTGTTTATATCTTTCTATTGGTATCAAAATTTTTGTTGGTATTTTCAAAAGGTTTAGTTTATCCTTCTATTGGTATCATAAATTGGTACCTTGATGTTTTGATATATACCTCCATGCTAAATTGATATATTTTTTTCAATTGGTATCATATTGTTTTGCTTTTACAAAAAGAGAAAAATGTTATTTATATATTTTTTTATTGCTTGTACCCCTTTGTTGATGAATTGACAAAAAAGGGGAGAGATATTTTGGAGTTTTATATGCATAGATATTTTGGAGTTTTATATGCATATGTGTTTAGATGATATCATGTTTTTATATATTCATATTTCCTTCAATTGATATCAAGAGCATTATTTTTGATATTGGTATCAAGAGCATATTTTATGATATCAAGAGCTTTTATTGGTATTTATTGGTATCAAGAGCATCTTTTATTACTTTGTTAGTATCAAGAGTTTTTGCATATCAAGAACATGTTTATTTTAATATTTTGTATCAAGAACATGTTTACTTCATTGGTATCAAATATCATATTTATGCATATTTATGTTGAGCATTCATTGCATATCTATTATGCTTATTGCTATGCATGAGTTAAGGGGGAGCTTCTTTGAAGATTAACTTTAATCCATGCATATATAACTCCATGAGTTTTGTCATCATCAAAAAGAGGGAGATTGTTGGCCTAGAGGCCTTCCACTCTAGTTTTGATGATGATTAACTCATGTAGTTATAGTTTACTAATAATCTTGTGATATTTAGTTTTAGATATTTGATCAAGATATTAGTAGGTGATTAGCTTCAACTAAGGTGTTTTGGAGCTTTCACATGATGATTCAAGAGCTCGAGCGTCAAGTTCATATCTAGCACTCGGTTGGAGTCAAGCTCGTTGGATCGCGTTTGGATCGAGTCAACTTGGAGATGGCGTTCTACAAGAAGACTTCGGTTTGTTTAAGTTTAGTTTATTTAGATCTCTTGTAAAGATTAGATAGTGTGATATGCTCAAATTTACAACACACACATTTCATGTTTTGGTTTTGGTTTTCGATTTAACCGATCTTGATTTTCATGAATAGATAGAAACAAAACAAGTTTACATGGTTTAATGTATATTAGAATTGATCTATATACATCTATGCTTCATATACTTAAAAAAACTTATTTTGATACACTATTCATGTGTTTGGAGTTTTTTTTAGACAAAACCTTTTTTTGGATTTAATGTCAAAAACATAGATATAATACCTTTCATGTATATAGATTCTATCCACATACTATATGTTTCAAAGTTGTTAAAATATCATGTTTTTGTATTTACATGTGTTTTGGAAAAATCGGATTTCCATTTCAAAAATCCAAGTTTTGGAAAATACAGAATTTGGTTTAAGGCAAATTTTCCAAGTCACAAAAATGGCTCAAAATGTTTGTAACATGATTTAATTTTTACTCAAATATGTTTGTTTGTATTTCAAAGATATAACATGAACTGATTTTTGTATGTGATTTTATGGTATTTAATTAAAGATAAAAACCCAAGTTTTTAAGACCTAAATTAGCTGGACCGGTCGACTGCCGGTCGACCGGGCCGGTCGACCGACATGCACAGAGCGTGCACGTAGCCAAGCTAGGGAGGGCGGTCGACTGGGTCGGTCAACCGCCAGAGAACTCTGCTCTCTGGAAAAGCCTCCGGTCTACCAAGCGGTCGACCGGGCAGAGAGCTCTGCTCTTTGTATCCGGCTCGGGTCGACCAGGCGGTCGACCGGCCAGAGACCCTTGCTCTCTGGATCTGGCCCGGTCGACCAAGTGGTCAACCAGAGGGCTCAACGGTTAAAAATTTGACCGTTGGCCGGTCGACTGGAAGGGCAATCTGGCCTTTTCAGCTGCCAACGGGTAGATTTGAAATGAGGGTATAAATACCCCATTTCTTGGTTGTTTTGAACAAGATTTTAAGAGAGCAAAATTTTCATCTTTACAAGTATTTTAACACTAGTTTTAAGCTTAAAGATTTGATCTTTATTTGTTTTTCAAGGGTTGGAAAAATCAAAGAAAAATAGAGATTTGGGATATTTGTTTTGTTCTTCATTTCTATCAAATCCAAGTTGTTTTCCCAATATTTTTCTTTGTTATTTGATTTTCAAAACTCTTTTTATTTTCTCACACTTGAGCTATCTATCTATCCTATCTATTAGGATCATTGTTTTGTGAGAAAGAGAATTGGTTTATGGCTGTGGAAACCACCAAGTTGTAAACCTTCCATCTTTGTGATATCCCTCTAGTGAGAGGTGATTGAGTTGGTATCCCTCAAGTGTGAGGTGATTGTGAAAGTGGTGTTTGGCTCCCTCTAGTGAGAGGTGGAGATTGTGTTGGAATCCCTCAAGTGTGAGGTGATTGTATTTAAGTGGCTTTGAGCCCTATTCCTCTAGTGAGAGGTTGATCATTGTTTGGCTAAGTGCCTAACCCTCTAAGTGTAGAGGTGTTGTGAGTTATGTCTTGCCTCTAATTGTAGAGGTTGTATTTATTGGAGAGAGGAGTTGTGTACTCCCAATTGTATTTGCCCAAATCCTCAATGGAGGTTCCCTGTGTTGGAAGTCCTGTGTGGACGAGTTAGTGGAAACGTTTCTGTGTAAAAGTAGGGACGTAGATCTGTGTGCTCGAACCTCGAAACATATCTTAGTGTTTGCGATTGATTCACTTTCTCTAACTCTCTCTTACTTTGTGCATTGATTCATATTATCATATCATATATACATGCTTGGTTTGTTTGTGTGCCTCACTTGTGTTTAACCAAGAGAGCTTCATATAGCACCTAAACTCTTATTCAGAGGAATCAAGAGGAGTTAGTCCAGAGCCCTTCACTGGGAATTCGGCTACACTTGTTGGTTATACTAAGTGTGTTGCAATTAGTTTTTGAATTCCGCATTATTTTTCGTTAGATTAGACTTACACCTATTCATCCCCCTCTAGATGTACTTTCAGACATGAAATGACCAGTTCATTCGATTGACGACCACTTGAGGAGTCAGAACTTCTATCAAATGCGAGGAAGATCCGCGTGTTTCTCGATACACATCAAGACATTATTAGACATTATGCACCAGTAAGATCTCGGATCCTCCCTAATCACAATGAGCATGGCGCATTTGAAGGTTACAGGAAAGAGAATGTCACCAGTAAGGTCTCGGATCCTCCCTTCACCAATCTTATTCAAAGAAGTGACAGCAAAAGAAAAATCCATGCTCATTAGATGACTTTCTGGTGGCGGAGCTTCCCATTAAGCGAAGGATTACGACTTTGTGAAGACCCTCGCACTAGTTGGTCGGGTGGAATCAGAATGCTCCCTTACATTTCGATCTCGAGAAACACCATTGTTCTCAAGAGGAGAGGAAGTTGATCTGTTGTTCCCGATACAATCAAGAAGACAAACTTTGTACATCTTTAGCATTTCAAGGAATGACTGCAATCTTTCGCTGAGCAAGAGGGACTTTTTTGTACTCATTTGTTGTAACACTTAATTTTATTGGATAAGAGAGCGTTTTGTTTCACTTTCATATTTTTGAATATCAATAAAAGTGACACTTTTCTGCTTTCTTATTTGCCTTGACTTTCTTTTTGCATTGAAAATCAGACAAGTGGAAGTGATTATCTTTGATTTGTTAGAAGTCTAATGTTTTAACTTAGCAAGTCAAAGTTGAAAATTTTCATTTAAGGAATTTAAAAGGTTACTGTCAGAGGTGTGATATTAACTTGACATGAGTGGAATAAGTTTTATGGACTTGCCATTCTATGGATGAGAATGACAGGTGAAGTTTTTACTCCGCGGAGGATTGTGATTGAGTCTTCATCATAGGTTTAGTATTAATATAAATAAGACTCAGCTGGTTTTAAGTGGACCTGCCATTCTATTGACGAGAGTAAGACTAGACCCGTCGGGGATCTAAGTATTTATTTACCATCAGAGGTATGATATTTACTTAACGGGTTAGATTGAATCTTGTCAGAGGTGTGATATTAACTTGATAAGGGGAGCTAGAGTTGTAATGTTAACTTAGCTCTACAGGAATTTTAGTTTCGTTTGTGAAAACTGAAAATACTACTGTCATAGATGTAATGTTAAACTTGATAGTGAAAGTAATACTAGAGGTGTAATTTTAAACTTAGCACTAGTCATCTCGACTTCGATACGAAAATTCAAGGGAAAGTCATTGTCATAGGTGTATTGTTAAACTTAACAATGAACTAGATGCTAGAGGTGTGATGTTAAACTTAACATCGCTCGTCTCAACTTTGATATGGAGGCCTGAGAAAAGTGATTGTCAGAGATTTAATATTGAACTTGGTAGCAACTTGATCACTGTTAGAGGTGTAATAATACCTTAACAATAATTTGTCAGAGGTGTAGTGTTAACATGACAACAAGAGTTAATTTACGATATGAGCAATTTTGAGGACTTGACATTCTATTGAGGAAAATCGATAAGTAAAGTTTGGAATATCAGAGGTGTAGTGTTAATTCGACAATTTTAAAGACTTGTGACTTCATATAAGGAGCGACAAGTGAAAGTTCATACTCACTGAGAGATTGAAACTTTTCACTATTAGAGGTGTAGTGTTAACATAGCAGTGATTGAGCTTGTGGACCTACCAATTTATGGGAGGGAATTGGTAGGGGACTTTGGTGGAGAAATAGAATAAATTATCAGAGGTGTAATATTAACTTAACGAACCCCACGAACCCCATTGGGGATTAAGGAAAATGACTTGTCAGAGGTTTGCTGTTAACGTGATAAGTCTATACTATATTTCGTCGATGAAAGAGATACAGGTATTTTTGTGATCCTACCATTTCGTGGGAGGGAATTGATAAAAGATTTTGGAGGGGAAGACGGGCAAGTCCCTTAGGATATTCAACAAACCCTCGGCTATCAACGAATTTGGTATGCCTTTATCAACTACTGTTTGAGTTTGAGCTAGCCATGTTATTCTCCTCAGCATGATGAGTTATCAAGGACTTATATTGAACTTAAAAGCCAACATTTTTCTCTATCCTTGGCCTTCAGAGGCGTCAGATTTTGATAGATAAAATGGTGAAGAGTAACAAGGCTAAAACTGAAGTTTCGCACTTTATCTTTTCTTCGATGTTTACACCATGCATTATGATGTAACTAATATTCGGTCGGCTCGACAATGATCGACTGTAGTGTGATCCATTGAAGAAAGAAGCTTTTCTTTGGCGGTATTCCAAACATCTTGGATTTGAAAGTTTTGATCAAAAGTGTAATATTAACCTGATCATTAGAAGAATCCTATTAAGGGTAGTACTACTTCAAGAATCTACCTTTGATCGGCATTATGAGAGTATCATCATCTGGAGTTATGAGGCGATATTCTCCATTTGAGTAAATTGACTCTACTACAAATGGTCCTTCCCATTTGGGCTGGAATTTCCCTTTTGTCCTATGTGTCATCATCATGGGTTTTTTGACAGCTAAGGCATGGTCATCTTTCTTAAAAGTTCACTCCTAATTCGAGCTTGATAAAACTCGATTTGTTGTTGAACTTGCAGGCGTTTACCGTCCAAAGCTTCCAGCTCTTGGAGTTGCAGTCGATGCTTCTCCTCATTTGTCATCTCCGTTGTCAGCAACGCGTAGAGATGGGATCTAGATTTCTAGTGGGAGTGCGGCTTCACAACTGTATACCAAAGAGAATGGTGTAGCTTTCATCGAAGTTCTCACTGTTGTGCGATAAGCCCATAAGCACTCACCTAACTTATCATCCCAGTCGCGTTGGCTTTTCAAGATGACTTTCTTGAAAAGTTTCCCAATGGTCTTGTTGAAAGCTTCTGCAAGGCCGTTAGCGGTGGGATAGTATGCCGTTGAAGATATACTCTGAATTTTGAACTTGTTGTAGAATCTCTGAAATGCTTGGCTGATGAACTAAGGCCCATTATCGTGAACAATCCGTCATGGCACACCAAAGCGGTAGACCACATGATGTTTAATGAACTTGATTATGTCAGATGTCTTTACCTCCCTCAAGGGGATAGTTTTAGCCCATTTGGAGAAGTAATCGGTTATGACTAAGACAAACAGGTGTCCTTTGGATGAAGGTGGGGTGATAGGACCAACCACATCCATTCCCCACATTTTAAATGGCCAGGAAGAAGTTGTATGAGTATTGATTTTGATCAAGACTTGGTATACTATATAAAATAGAGTTTGTATGTATTAGAATATGTTTAAAAATATTCTGTATATAGGAGAAACATCTTTTAGAAAAATCATGTGCAAAATCTCGTGTGTGGGGAATATTGAGCTTCAACACTATACACTATTCTTTAACACACTATAAATTATAAAAACTGAGAAAGGAAGTCTCTGAGCCGCGTTACACCAAGCTAGAGCCTTCTCTTCTATGAAAACGTCCTCTTACGCCATTTGCCTTTTAGCATCATAATTCTTTACAATAGCTTAGAAAGGCCATCATGACCAGTACAAACCTGAAAATCATTCTAAACAGCTTATTAGAACCAAATAGCTTCTATGTGTTTTGTTATCATCAAAACTTAAACAAATAGGGAGTGTAACCTTTTGGGCCAACAATCTCCCCTTTTTTGATGATGACAAAACATATAGGCTGTAACACAAGATAAAAAAAGGAGGTAAAAACTCCCCCTCAAATAATGCTATATTAAACAAGTATAAAACAATTTATTATGAGAGAATTTTTAAAATTTGATTTAAGCATCAATAAAATACCATCAATAAAACACCATAAAACACCATCAATAAAACAACACCATCAATAAAACACCATAAAACACCAGATCATAACACATATTTCTCCCCCTTTTTGTCATACATCAAAAAGGGATATATTAGTAAGAAAACTTCCTTATTCAACAACACAAACATTAAGTTTACCACATATAAAAGAAAATCTATTATAGTCAAGTGGTTTAGTGAAAATATCAGCAAGTTGAAAATCGGAAGAAATATAATCAATATCAATATCACCTTTCTCAAAATGATCTCTAAAGAAGTGATATCGAATCTCAATGTGCTTGGTCTTACTATGTTGATTTGCATTCCTAGTCATATAAGTAGTACTAGTATTATCACAAAATATTTTTATATGGTCATAATGCAAATCATAATGAAGGAGAGTATGTTTCATCCAAAGGACTTGTGCACAACAAGCCCCCGCCGCAATATACTCCGCCTTGGCGGTTGAGAAGGCTACCGAATTTTGTTTCTTGGAAGACCATGAAACAAGACAATTACCAAGAAATTGACATGTTCCACTAGTACTCTTCCTATCCACTCTACAACCCGCATAGTCGGCATCCGAAAAACTCATCATTGAGAAATCTCCGGTTTTTGGATACCAAAGACCCATTCCAATAGTGCCCTTAATATAACGAATAATGCGTTTTACTGCAATTAAATGAGATTCTTTGGGACACGATTGGAATCTAGCACAAAGACACACACTAAATATAATATCCGGCCTACTAGCCGTTAAATACAACAAACTACCAATCATGCTTCTATATAATTTTATATCAACACACTTACCTTGGTCGTCCTTATCAAGCTTGGTGGTGGTAGCCATGGGAGTGTTGCAAATTTTTGAGTCTTCAAGTCCAAATTTCTTGATGAGTTCCTTGGAGTACTTGGCTTGACATATGAATATCCCATCACGCATTTACTTGATTTGGAGTCCAAGAAAATAGTTCAATTCACCTATTAATGACATCTCAAATTCACGTTGCATGCATTGTTCAAACTCCTTGCAAAATAACTCATTAGTAGAACCAAAGATTATATTGTCAACATATATTTGAACTATAAGAATGTCACTATCAACATATTTAGTAAATAGTGTGGTGTCTACTTTACCTTTAACAAAATCATTTGAAAGAAGAAAACTAGAAAACCTTTCATATCAAGCTCTTGGAGCTTGTTTTAAACTATACAATGCTTTATCAAGTTTGAAAATAAAATTTAGATGAACATGATATATAAAATAGGGAGGTTGTTCAACATAAACTTCCTCATCAGCAAAACCATTTAAAAATGCACTTTTTACATCCATTTAAAAAAGTTTAAAATTTTTAAAAGATGCATAAGCTAGTGTGATCCGTATGGCTTCAAGCCGTGCTAAGGTGCAAAGGTCTCCTCAAAGTCGATTCCTTCAACTTGAGTGTAACCTTGGGCCACTAACCTAGCCTTATTCCTAATAACATTTCCTAACTCATCCAACTTGTTCCTAAAAATCTACTTAGTACCAATTATTGGTCTATCATGGGGTCTAGGAACAAGGTGCCAAACTTGGTTGCGCTCAAATTGATTGAGCTCTTCTTGCATAGCTAGCAACCAATATGAGTCACCCTCGACTTTGAGGATGTTTTTGGGTTCAAAATGAGATATGAATGCAAAATTTCCACACAGTTCATGGAGTTTGGAGCGAGTAGTTATCCCTTTTGATACATCACCTATGATGAGATCTTTAGGATGATTTGTAGCGTATCTCCAATCTTTAGGAAGTGGTTGAGATTTTTCCACTTCATCCTTTGAATTTCACAATGGGTTCTTGTTTGTCTTCTTGGATGGGTGAGTCCTTCAAGGATATTTTCTCCATGTCCTCACCTAATGAGTCAATCTCTACAACATTCTCAACAATAGTATTAGATTCTTTAAATTTAACATGCATAGATTCTTCAATAGTATGAGATGATTTATTGAATACTCTATAAGCTTTGCTAGTACTAGAATATCCAACAAAGATTGCTTCATAAGCTTTAGCATCAAATTTACCCAAATTATCTTTAGTATTCAAAACAAAACACTTGCATCCAAAAACTTTAAAGTATGAAACATTTGGTTTTCTTAAATGATAAATTTCAAAAAAGGTTTTGAAAGTATCTTTGCACAAATAAATATTGTTTGATATGTAGCATGCGGTGTTTACGGCCTCGGCCCATAAGTATTGAGGGAGCCCATATTCACTTATCATAGTCCTAGCATTTCTTGAAGAATTCTATTCTTCCTTTCAACAACTCCATTTTGTTGTGGAGTTCTAGGACATGACATTTCATGCTTAATTCCCTTTTCATCACAGTAAGTCATGAAGAGTTGGTTAACAAACTCACCACCTCTATCAATTCTTATCCGTATCAACCCTCTTTCGAAAAATCTTAAAATGCGAAAAAGTTTAATCTTTATGCTCCAAAAAGAAAACCCAAGTGAAACGAGAAAAATCATCAACTAAAACAAAAACATATCTACTTCCATTTAAGCTTTTAGTTTTAGTTGGTCCAAAAAGATCCATGTGAATCAATTCTAATGGCCTAGTTGACATGATATCCTTGATTGGTTTGAAAGAAGACTTGGTTTGTTTCCCAAGTTGGCACGCACCACAAATGCAGTCTTTTTCAAACTTCAAATAAGGAATACCCTTCACCAATTCCTTAGAATTAATTCTAGCAAGGTGATCAAAAGATGCATGTCCTAATCTTCTATGCCATAACCATGAAATCTCATCAAAAGTATTCAAACATTTAGTAGAACAATCCAAATTAAGCATGTCAATAATAGAGACATTATTTTCACGAAATCTAGTGAGAATACAATCATTGGTTTTACAATCAAAAATTTTTCAAGAAGATTCATTATACATAACTTTGAGACCACGATCACATAGTTGACTTATACTAAGCAAGTTATGTTTAAGCCCATCAACAAGAACAACATTTTCTATTAAAGGAGATGCACCAATTTTAATGTTACCTATACCAATGATGATGCCCTTGGAGTCATCTCCGAAGGTGACGGTGCCACCTTCAACGTATCTTGATAGGGTTGTGAAATTGTTGATGTCCCATGTCCTATGCCTTGAACAACCACTATCAAGGTACCACCGCTCCTTACGCCTTGGAGCCTTGGTGTGTACCTACATCAAATAATTTAAGACTTGATTTTGGTACCTACATTTTCTTGGGTCCTAAAGAGTTAGTATTTCGAACCCACACAAAATTATTTGTACTATTTATATGATCATAGCAAAATTTAGCTAAATGGCCATTCCGGCCACAATAAGTGCATCTATAAATTCTTCCATATTTAAAAGCATAATGAGCATGTGGCTTACGAACATATGGATTGTGAGCATGAGTAGTTTTAACATGAGTGACATGTGATGTGTTGGCATGATGAGCAAGAGTTGTTTTATCATTTTTAGCATGTGGAGTGTGCATATGCTTCTTTAAAACATTTCTTCTAATTTAGTAGTGTTAAAAGCACATTCTTTTAAAATATTTCCAAAATCATTGATTTCAGTTTTTAACAAGGATAATTCATTTTCATCAATTTTGAAAATTTAGCTTTGTAAGCAATTCTATAAGCATCAAAATCTCTTTTTGTTGAAATAAGATTAGAAGAAAGTTCATCATTTTCTTTTGAAGAAATTGCAAGTTAATTTTTAAGCACCTCTATTTTCTTTTTCAATTTTGAACACTCTACCTTTTTATCATCAAAACTTTCTGAAAGTTGAACAAAAGCATGTACTAACATTTCTCTACTTATTTCACTTTCATCATCAAGTGGTTGAGTAGTTACCTTGGGTGTGTTTGCCATGAAACACGCATTTGCCGTGTCGACTTCATCTTCAGATTCACTTTTCGAATCCCAAGTGGCTTTGTATACCTTCTTTTCAACCGGCCTCTTTTGCTTCAAGGAGGAGGTCATCTTTTTCTTGAAATCTGGACAATCGGCCATGATGTGTCCGGGTTTCCGACAGTTGTAGCATATGATCCTTTTCTCCTCCTTCCCTTCCCATCGCTTTCTATAGTTGAGCTTATTCTTGCGGTACATTCTCTTTACATTTCTCACAAGGAGAGATAGCTCTTCATCATCTTCTTCATCTTCTTCATCATCGTAGTTGGTAGAGGAAGACTTGAAAGCTATGGACTTTTTCTTTTGAGGTACCGCTTCTTCTCTAGCCTTCTTCTCCATCTCATGAGTCTTTAGATTTCTGATAAGACTTATGAGCTCCATTTCGTCTTTGTCATTCAACTCCTTCAAGGTGGTAGCTTTGATTTCCCATGACGAAGGAAGAGCACGAATCATTTTACGCACCTTTTGGTCGTTGCTTATATCATCACCTAGAGAAGAAAGAGCATTGGTAACTTAGTAAACTTGATAATCATATCATCAATAGATTCATCTTCTAGCATTCTAAAACTTTCATATTGGGAACGCAAGAGATCTATTTTAACTCTCTTGACTTGTGATGTTCCCTCATAAGTGACCAATAAGTGTTGCCAAATCTCATAGGCGGATTTGCAATGGATAACCCGTGTTAGATCATCCTCATTCAAAGCTAAAAGTAGGGCATTTTGAGCCTTTGAATTAGCATCAAATTCCTTGAAAGTAAGTTCGGACCAAGTATCCTCCTCACATTCGGGTCTACTATAAGTCTTGGTCAATGACTTAGCAACTAGACTACCTAGAGATTGTAGAAAAATAGTCATCCTAACTTTCCATGTGGGAAAGTTGAGTCCATCAAATTTGGGAGGGGTCTTAATGTTATCGGCCATCTTTACTAGTGTATGAATGAAAATATGCAAATAATGATTAGCAAATTTTAGGATCTCTCTAAGGATGTGAAGCCAAAAACTAGAGTCCTACCTCTGATACCAATTGAAATCACCTAGAAGGGGGTGAATAGGTGATAATGCTAATCAATAGACAAATTTAAAATGTTATGATGCAATGATCACCCGAAACAAGATTAGAAGCCGAATATCCCGTGAAGGGCTCTAAACTCCTTCCTCGTGATTCCTCTAGATAAGAGTTTGAGGTGCGCAATACAATCTTGTTGTATGAGTATTGATTGACAATATAGCAATGAATATAAAGCAAGTAAATAACACAAATAAACCAATCGCAATCATAGAGATTTGTTTCGAGGTTCGAGCACCCAGCTCTACGTCCCCGCCTTCACCCAGAAGGATTTAAGAACCACTATAACTTCCACAAAGGATTACAACCACAAGGGAGTACCCAACTCCTCAATCACACTCCTCTAGTCCAGAGGTATTGGAGCCACAAATACAATGATATCTTAGTGATCAAAAGACCACAAACTCTCTCTTGAAAAAAAATTTCCCTTACAAAAACCCTAGAGAATAATGTGTAGGATTAAAGCTCAAGTATTGTAAGTGAAAAAGAAAATAAAGTTTAAGAGAGTTTTGAATCAAAAACTACAGTAAAAAGAGAGAATTTTGAGCACAAAAACTGAGAGCAAAAATTTCTTTTGAAAGACTTAAACTTGATTTCTTTTTGCAAAGGATTGTTGTAATCACCTCAACCCTAATCATCCCTATTTATAGGATAAAGGTAGGGATTAAAGAGTAAACTGTTATAATGAAAAATTAGGAAAGATTAGACCCAAATCCAGCCCTCAAATTCGTTTAGAGAAGAAAAACATGTTTTAAAACGTGTTTAAAAAAACTAGCCGTTTTGGCTGAAATTAAGTTCACGGTCGACCGACCGGTCGACCGATTTTCAAAAAATATAACCGTTGCCAGCCCACAGTCGACCGCCTGGTCGACCGTAATAAACAGAAACATGGGTGCTTTCAGTCGGCCGAATCTCGATCGACCGACATTGGGTCCGATCGACCGCCCGGTCGACTGGGAAACGTGCACATATGCAAGCACCCAAACGGTCAGAAGTGCGGTCAACCGCCTGGTCGACCGTTCTGTCCTAAAACTGAGCCGGTCGACCGTCCGGTCAACCGCAACAGGCCAAAAACAGTTCTTTTGAAAATGATTTTGAAGATCTTAATAATTTTCAAATTAATTTTGATCAAGACTTGGTATACTATATAAAATAGAGTTTGTAAATTTTAGAATATGTTTAAAAATATTTTGTATATAGGAGAAACATCTTTTAGAAAAATCATGTGCAAAATCTTGTGTGTAGGGAATATTGAGCTTCAACACTATACACTATTCTTTAACACACTAAAAATTATAAAAACTGAGAAAGGAAGTCGTTGAGCCACGTTACACCAAGCTAAAGCCTTCTCTTCTATGAAAACGTCCTCTTGCGCCATTTGCCTTTTAGCATCATAATTCTTTACAATAACTTAGAAAGGCCATCATGACTAGTACAAACCTGAAACTCATTCTAAATAGCTTATTAGAACCAAATAGCTTCTATGTGTTTTGTTATCATCAAAACTTAAACAAATAGAGAGTGTAACCTTTTGGGCCAACAAAACCTTGTTCACGATCACATACTAGTTCAAGGCTTACAAGATACATTGTAATCATTCACAGAGAAGAGTTGTACAAGAGTGTCTTCCTGGTGTAGAGAAGAGTTATACAAGAAAGTTGTCTTCTTAGTGTAGAGAAGAGTTGTACAGATTTGACAAAGGATGTTTTGTCAAGTGGTGTACAACGAGTTGATTTTAAGGTGTACCAAAATCAGGATAAGGAAAATCTCAAGCGGCTTGCTTGAGGACTGAATGTAGGTCATGAGGACCAAACTAGGATAAAATCTCGTGTTTGCGTTTGCATTTTTTTGAGATTTATTATGTGTATTTTCTTTATCCTTGTGACCTACGTCCAGTCCCCAAGCAAATCGCTTGAGATTTTCCTTATGGTGATTTTGATACACCCAAAAATCAACTCCTTATATACCACTTGACAAAACACCCTCTGTCAAATCTGTAAACTCTTCTCTATACTAAGAAGACAACTTTCTTGTACAACTCTTCTCTACACCAAGAAGACACTCTTGTAAAACTCTACTCTTTGAGTGATTACAATGTATCCTATAAGTATTGAAACTTGCATGTGATCGTGATCAAGGTTTCTTATAGGTGGACTCTCAGAATTCTTCATAAAAGAATAGAAATTGTGTGAAGAAATGAAAGTGGAAACTAGTTTTCTGGAAACAGAATTTTCAACAGAGTTTTGGACATAAAACTAATGATTTGAATTGGTGTAATCATCCTAGGACAACATCCCTATTTATAGGTAAAATCAATGGTCAGTTAGAGAAGTTATCCTGGATGTAGGTCACGAGGACCGAACCAGGATAAAATCTCTCGTGTTTGCGTTTACATTTTTTCTGAGATTTATTCTATGCATTTTCTTTTTCTTGCAAATATTTTTATTAAACGCTATTTATCTTTATTTTAGTGTTTGTGTTGCCATTATTTATAGATCCTACAATATGGTCTACGTAGCATTCTACTGTTTTGCGTATATGCTCGTAGAAAATTGTATTCATAGCTTTCTGGTATGATGACCCTGCATTCTTCAATCCGAAGGGTATCACAGTATAGCAGTACACCCCTAGTGGTGTCCTAAAGGATGTATGTTTCTCATTATCAGGGTACATCTTAATTGATTGTATCCAGAGAATCTATCCCTGAAAGACATCCGTTCAAACCCACACGTGTTGTCGATCATGACATCCGTGATTGGAAGGGAAAACTCATCTTTAGGACACGCCTCATTTAGATCACGAAAATCAATGCAAAATCAGATCTTTTCATTCTTCTTGATGGCGGGGACGATATTGGCTACCCAATCAGGGTGTTGTTCTTCCCTGATAAAATCAGAGTCTATAAACTTCTTGACTTCCGACTGAATCGCTTCCATTATCTTCGGGCAGAACCGTCGTTGTTGTTACTTGATAGGCTTCGCATCCGGATTGATGTTGAGGCAATGCATAACCACCTGAGGATCAAGCCCCAGCATATCCTCGTAATTCCAAGCGAAGACATCTATATACTCTCACACGATACATATGAGATCTTCTTTCTAGGGAGGTGATAAGCTTTCGCTTTTGAAGATCGATTTAGGATTAGCCTCATCTCTCAGATTGATCTAAATTACCCTATCATCTGTGGGTGATTCACTTTGTTGAAAGTGAACAGAGAGCATTTAGGTGTTTGATTCAAGGATCTGTATCTGCCTGGATCATTTCTTCATTTTCATTTTTCAGGTGGCTTCTTGAAACTATGTTTACCGAAAGTTCTTCGAAGATGTTGCCAATGAAATACACCTAATGGGGGTGAATAGGTGTTTTGCTAATCAAATGCAATTTTAAAACTTGTTAAGATGAGTTATGCAAGCGATCACTCCAAACAAGAATTGAAGCCAAATTCCTTATGAAGGGCTCTAGAACTTCTTCTTTTTGATTCCTCTAGATAATGAGTTGAGGTGCCCAATTGCCTCCTTGTTAAAATAAGTATAGACTGAAAATGCAACAAGATGGAATGAAAGCTATTATGGAATGCAAGACAAATAATATCACAAATCTAAAAATGTAAAGCAATAAAGAGCAAGACACAATCAAACGCAAACACAAGAGAATTTGTTCCGAGGTTCGAGCCACTGCTCTACGTCCCCGCCTTCACCACTATGAAGAATTTTGCTACCCTCTAAGCGAACTTCCACAAAGAAACTTTACACCAAAGGGATTATAACTTGGTCTACTCAAGACTGGAGTACCCAACTCCAACAACTCAAACCTCCACACAAGAGGTATCTCAAAAGCCAATAGGTTACAAGGCACTTGGTGATCTAGCAAAACCACAAATACTCTCTTACAACTTCTTATAGAGTGGAATATGAAGTGATGCTCAAGAAGCTAACTGAGAGAAGAAATTAATTTCAAGAGATTTTAGAAGTTTCAAAACCAACTAAAAAAGCTTTGGAAAGGAAAGAACTTTGAAATAGAAAGCTAGAAAACTATTCTCTCTTGAAACAACTTGAAAACTTGAATGATTTTCTTGTCAAAAACCAAAACCCATGACCCATATATATAGGCAATGAATAAATAACATCTATAAATCATGTCAGGTCATTTGGGATGAGTTTAGCCACTTGAAAACCAAAACTGCCCGTTGAAACCCACTAAAAATAAAACAGATTCAAAAACTAGCCGTTATGGCCATCTGGCGGCCTACCGATCGACCGGCTGGTCAACTGACAGGTCACCCAAAAAATAGTCGTTTGGATCCGATCGATCGGGTGGTTGATCGCTCTTTATATAAAAATATAATTTTGAACTATCGACCGACCCAAACGGAGAGTATGGGACTTTCATCAGTCAACCGGTCGGTCGACCGCAGGGGTTCGTGGTCGACCGGCCAGTTGACTGACAACGTGCACAACATGTAAGCCCTTGGCCAAAAGGCCCAGTCGATCGGCCGGTCAATCGTGATGGCCTGAACTAAACAATGGTCGACCCGGCGGTCGACCGGTGTGGCCTAAAACAGTCTAAAAATAGGTTTTTGAAATTCAAACAATTTTCAAAATATTTTGTATTGGTTTAAGGGTGAAGTAGCATAGTATAGGAGATGAAATACATGTTCTAAATTTTATATGAAAATTTGAAAAAATTATGAAACATGTATCAATGCCAAACATGCAAAAACACCAATACTACCCAAAACTTGTTTATTTTGAAAACATGTATTTTGTGTGTGTAACTCCTTGAGCATTACTATCATATTCTATACTTCAACATACTAATAACTTACAAGGCTTAGGTGACTATAAGATCGTCAACCGGGCTTCTCCATTAGCAACGTTTGAGTGTATTGAGCTTTGATCCCGTATTTGAGTCTTCCTGAGTCTCCAACACCTTCCTTTGGAGGAAGAAACTACTTGAATCCTTACAACCCTGAAATAAACTTAACTATTTGAACTTCATTAGTACAAATAATCATATATGTTTTGTTATCATCAAAACTATAAAGTCGGGTGATTGTAACCTTGGGCCAGCAGCCGACACTGACATCTGACTCCCATGATGACGTACTTGATGAGTGGTTATGATATAATGACTCTTTAGACTCAGAGGCTGACAGGATTCGAGCTGACACATAGCCCAACCCCTGCGAGTTCGATGAAAATAATGAGGGGCTTTCCCTTTTGGAAAGAAGGATCGAAGCAGTATTCTCCTTCTTTTCCCGAAGTTCAAGTTAGGACCACTTGTTAGGTCATATCCCATGTTCTCCATCATTCTGAGTACATTTGACTCGTGATGAGAGAACTGAGAAAGTTCAGTCTCATTTTCTGAGTCTTCGCAAGTCATTGGTTTGGACTCAACTCTTCCGAAAAGGATCAGTTTTTTTATCTTTGCATCTTGCTGGGACCTCAAAGAAAGATCCTTACGCATCACTGACGCTTTGACATACCGTGAGAGATGATCTCACCGGTATATGCAATGATGTCAGGGCATTTATTACTGACCAAGGGTCATCATCTACATCGGTACTAGTATCTAATGGTACGGAATCAGAAGCAAACATAGAAAAGTAAGCCAAATCTAACTGTTCATTATTATACCACTCGCCTACATCATTGGCGGTGTTATTGAGATCGAGCTAACTAACGCTCGTTACAAGTGAATTCAGCTCCCAAAGATATTCTTCTTCTGCCTCTGGCTCGATATCAGCTTCGTTACCAGAGTCTAGTTCCTCTGGCTGGGGATTCTCGTCTGTCTCCAGAGAATCTTGGTACAGGAGAGAGTCTGTGAAGTAGTTCACTACCCCTTTGAACGGATATCTTTCGGCGATCAACATTCGGACTTTTTCATCTCTGTCAAAATCCTTCATGACTTGATGGACAGTAGAGGGGACAATGGAGTTGTGATGAATTCATGGTCATCCAAGCAGCAAATTATATGAAGTGTCGGCGCCGATAACATAGCACGTCACCTCGGATCTTAGATCCCTAATCTGACATTTGAGTTTAATCTCTCTCATTGGGCGCGTACCATTGGCATTGAACCAATAAATGGTAGTTTGAGTGGCACTCCATCAGTTAGTAGGGATTCCCAAGTACTGCATTACCCAGCAGGGCATAATGCTCAACGCGGATCCTGGATCCACCTGAATGCAGCTCACTTCAAATGATCCAATATACCTTGTGAAGTACAGGGGCCTTGAATGTACACCTAGAGGGGGGTGAATAGGTGTACGGCTAATCTAATGAACTAAATGCAGAAATTAAAACTTAATTGCAACAACACTTAATGCAACCAACGAGTGTAGCCGAATTCCCGGTGAAGGGCTCTGGACTAACTCCTCTTGATTCCTCTGAATAAGAGTTGAGGTGCCATATGAAGCTCTCGTGGTTAAGCACAAGTGAGGCACACACAAACAAGCCAAGCATATAACGAATGTATGACAATATGAAATGATGCAAAGCACAATATAAAAGAGAGAGAGAGAGAGTTAGAGAGACAATGGATTAAACGCAAACACACGAATATGTTTCGAGGTTCGAGCACACAGCTCTACGTCCCCGCCTTCACACAAAAGGGTTTCCAATCCACTTGTCCACATAGGACTCCCACACAGGGAACCTCCACTGAGGATTTGGGGCAAATACAACAGGGAGTACATAACTCCTCTCTCAACCAAATACAACCTCTCACTAGAGGCAATGCACCATCCACAACAAACACCACCTCACACAAGAGGGGTAGGCACTTAGCCAATACAAGTCAATCACCTCACACTTGAGGGATTCCAATACAAACTTCACCTCTCACTAGAGGGAGCCTAACACCAATCTCCACCTCTCACTAGAGGGAGCCAACCACCTCTCCAAAATCAACCTCTACCCAAGAGCGATACCACAAAGTAGGAGGGTTTACAAATTAGTAATCAAAAGATCACAAACCAATACTTTTCCACAAAAACAAAAATCTTATAGAGAGGATAGAATGATATAGCTCAAGTGTGGAAAACAAAGAGTTTGGAAATCAAAAACTCAAAGAAAAATGCTTGGGAAACAACTAGAATAAGTTTGAAATGAAGATCAAAAGCAATATCCCAAATATCCGATTTTCTTTGATTTTTTCAACCCTTTAAAACGAATAAAGATGAATCCTCTTTGGCTCTAAAAATACTTTTGAAAACTTGTATAAAACACTTATACATAGGAGAATTTTAGCTCTTTAAAGTCTTAACCAAAACAGCCCTCAAATGGGGTATTTAAAGGCCCCAACAAAAACTAGTCGTTGGCAGCTGACTAGGCCCAGTTTGGCCTTCCGGTCGACCGGCCAACGGTCAAATTTTTGGCCGTTGAGCCTTCCGGTCGACCGCCCGGTCGACCGTGCCAATCCAGAGAGCAAATTACTCTCTGGTCGGTCGATCGCTCGATCGACCGTGCCAAGCCTCACGGTCGACCGTCCGGTCGACCGCCCCCACCCGAGAGTGGGGTACTTGCAGTCAGTCGACCGCGCAGTCGACCGGCCCAAGTGGCAGGTCAGCGTGCATACTCTTGTGCACGTCGATCGACCGGTCCGGTCGACCGACTCTGGGTCCGGTCGACCGGCCCGGTCGACCGCCAGAGCCTGGCAGGGCTTAATTAGGGATTGAAAAACTTAGTTTTTAATTCTTAAATAAATCCCATAAATTCTCTAAAAATCTACAAAAATAAGTTCAGTATAATACATTGATATACAAACTTGTTTGAGTAAAAATCAAACCAAGTTACAAACATTTTGAACTCTTTTTGTGTTAAGAAAATTTTGCCGAAAACCAAAAACTGTATTTTCTAAAACTTGGATTTTTCAAATGGAAATCCGATTTTTCCAAAACTCAACCAAATACAAAAACATGATATTAAAAAACTTTTAAGCATGTGGTATATGGATATACTCCAATATACATGTAAAGATATATATCAATGTTTTTTATATTAAATCCGAAAATATGTTTTTTAAAAATACCAAAACACCAAACACATGAATAGGCATATCAAAATAAGTTTGTCTAACATATGAAGCATACATGTATATAGAACAAATCTAATATACATTAAACCATGTAAACTTATTTGATTCTATCTATTCATGAAAACCAAGATCGGTTAAACCAAAAACCGAAAACCAATAAACATGAAAACTTAAATAAGTATGTGTGTTGTGAACTTGAGCATATCACACTATCCAGTCTTTACAAATGGATCTAAAATATAATCTAAACTATGTACCGAAGTCTTCTTGACGAACTCCGTCTTCAAGCTGACTCAATCCAAACCGTGATCCACCGAGCTGGACTCCAATGAGTGCTAGCTATGAACTTTGACGCTCGGGCTCTTGAATCACCATGTGAGAAGCTCCAATAAACCTTTGTTGAAGCTAATCACCTACTAATATCTTGGTTAAGTATCTGAAACTGAACATCACAAGATTATTAATAAGCATAACTACATGAGTTAATCATCATCAAAACTAGAGTGGAAGGCCTCTGGGCCAACAATCTCCCCTTTTTGATGATGACAAAACTCATGGAGTTATATATGCATGGATTAAAGTTAAGCTTCAAAGAAGCTCCCCCTTAACTCATGCATAGTAATGAATAATAAATATATGCAATGTATACTAAACATGGATATGCATCAACATGCATAAAACACTGAAATGAACATGCTCTTGATACTAAACATGAAATAAACATGCATATAAACTGCATATAAACTCAAATACTTCTCCCTCTTTTTGTCAATCATCAACAAAGGGGTCAAAGAAAACAATATTCTCCCCTTTTTGTCTTTAAACAAAAAATCAATGAGGGGTGAAATCAAAAACAAAACTTTCTTGATACCAATTGAAAGAAAAAAATAAATCAATTAGTGCATTATGATATCAATGAAATAAAATATACCAATTGAAAGTACATAATTGAAAGTACATAATGTGGTACATAAAACAAATGTTTTAATATAGATTTAAATACCAATTGATACCAATTGTTAGTAAATACCAATTAAATATCAATTGTTAGTAAATAAATCAATAATTTTGATATCAATAAAACATACCAATTTTAAGTAAACTTATAGGTATTCTTGATACCAATTTGTAAATATTAGTATCAATTGAAAGTAATTTTTTTCATTAAAAGCATATGATACCAAAAATAATCGATATCATTTTTTTAATCATTTTTAATATAAGGTGTGGGAGTAGAATAACAAAACCAATCGAAAGGTGGAGTATAAATTTTTCTCCCCCTTTATGAAATACCAAATAAAATAATGCATAAGCTTGTATAAGATACCAATTGAAACATAATCAATTGAAATATAATAGTCATTTGAAATCAAGCTTAGCATAACTAAAATTTGTGCTCAAAGATATAGAGATATAGTAAGCACAAATAAAACATATATATGAGTATACAAAAAGAATGTCAATAGTGATACCAATTGAAAGGATTCAATGATACCAATTGAAAACACAATAAGATCAAGTGTATAACTCATATTACCTTCCACCCATTTCATGCACATGTTTAAAAGGATTTTCAATAATAAGCATACAAAGCATGGTCGCCTAACCAACCACCCTTCAATGGTAGGGTTTTCAAAAATAGGTTTGAAAATAAAGTATGTTTGAAAAACTCTACCATAATGAAGAATACGAACTAGTTATAAGAAAATTTTAAAAACTAATATGAAATCCTTTAAGCAAGGAATAAAACAAAAATATATTTCATAAAAAACATGTAGATCACATGATCACCAAACACTCAAAATCTATATTAGCACAAATTGTACTCATGAAAACAAAATCATGAGAAAACCTCAAACAATGTGAGTGCACAAGTTTTGTGTGAAGAACATAGTCATGCAAATAGTCAATTAAGCTCAATAAGGAATTCCTTAAAACATGAAAATCATCAAAACGATTTAATCTTCAAGGTATATGTATGTCATGTTTAAACTAAAGTATATATACATATTCAAACATAACGAATCCACAAAAGTATATGCATGAAGGCAAGTGGCTCAAGGATGTATATGTATATCTAATAGTTTAGACAAGATGGACATATACATGAAGTTAAAACATAAGCATGAAAAATATGGATAAAATGGGAATACAAGTTAAATGCATGAATCATCAAAACTAGGCTATACTAGTACATCTAATAAGTACAAATGAGCATTCAAGCATAAACATATAATAGTCTATTTGTGGCTCACTAGTTGTACAAGTATATATCCAAGTCTTAATGAAAACAAACATCTAAACATATATTCAAATCATGAAGCATAGAAATCAAAACAAAAACTCATAAACATACATATGATCATTATGTACATACACATGCATTAGGTCTAGGACATACACATTAGTTAAACAAATATGAGAACACAAAGAATAAATCCATATTAAACTTTGGTGTCTCAAATAACTAAACTTGTATATCACTAATCTAAATATCATGGCATTTAATATACTAATTATGAAACATCAAAAACATGCTAAAATCAATGATATGAAAAGCATGTAAATATAAATGAGAAGTTAGAGATTGTTACCAAAACCTATGAAGGCAACTCTCCAAGTCTCCAAATCAAGGTGGTCCTCCCACCAAACTCTCCTTGAAAGTGATGCATCCAAAATGTCCTCATAAAGCTCGAAACGCATCCACTTCAAGGCACCATCACTCTCACGTCATCGAGAGCCCACACCTACATCAAATACAATAGGTGTGGTCTTTGGTACCCACACTCTTTTGGGTCTATAGGGGTTAGTTCCTTTCCTAACCCAAACAAATTTAGTTGCTAAATTTATGTCATATATCTTATCATAGCAAAATTTAGCAAGGTGGCGCTTACGTCCACAATGTGTACAAGTGTACACATGAGCATACATTGTGTGATGAGTATGACCTTAAGGAGCATGTGTATGCCGTGTATGGTGTGCATGCAAAGATGGAACTTGTTTCTTTCGAAACATAGATTCCAAACGTGAGTGGTTCATGGCACAATGGCTCAAGGTGGAACCCAAACAATCCACACTCTTCTTTAATAAACAAATATCATTATCAATACTAGAAGAGGTGCATGCAATGGATACACTAGGTGGTCAAGCTATACGAGCATGGCAAACATGTGTATCTAAATTTACTTTTAAAGATTTATTTTCATTTAAGCAAACTTCTAAATCTTTTGAAATCAAATCAATTTTGTTTTTCAAAGAAATATTTTCTTTTAAAACAAAATCAAGCTTTGAAGTTATAGCTTTATTTTTCTTTAAAACTTCATTACAATCATTTTTAGATTTCAAAAATTCATTTTCCTTTAGGGCAAGGTCTAGTTGAGATTTAAGTGAGTCTGTTCACTAGAAATCTCTTCCTTCTCTTGCAAACCAAATCAAGTCTAGAAGACAAGTTTTCATTTTCTTTATTCAAGGAAAAAGTCTTTTTTTTCAAAAGATTATACTTTTATAATAGTTTTTCACAAATAATTAAGAGTTCTTCATTCAAGGCATTGGCATCAATATACTCATTAGAAGAACTAGCACAATCATCACTATCTAATTGAGTTTCCGAGTGTACCTCAAGGGAGTCGTTCCCTTGGACCATTGTTGCTCAGATTCTCCACTAGATTCATCCTCCGTTTGGATTGGCAATTGAAGCTTGGGGGAGGTCAACGTGTTCCACACTGCAAAGGCGGAATCGCAGTTAGAAACTAAGCACAAATATTCTTTATTAAGCGTGCTTCTAAGTGCTTCAAGGGCTTGTGCATTGGCCTCTATATGCTTGCTATTACCAAGATAGGGTTTCTTGGTAGCGGTAAGGAAAACATGCAAGCCAAGGGTTTTCAAGTACATGGACATCCTAAATTTTCATATGTCAATGTTGGAGACATCAAACATGGGAGGTGACAAGCAATCCATGAGGTGTGTAAGCAATATAAATGTGTAAATGCAAATGATAGATTAGCTAATCAAGATCACACTCCTAGGTGGTTAAATCAAATATCAGGAGCATAGGCTCAGATACCAATTGAAAGTACACCTAGAGGGGGTGAATAGGTGTATGGCTAATCTAATGAACTAAATCCGAAAATTAAAACTTAATTGCAACAATACTTTATGCAACCAACGAGTGTAGCCGAATTCCCGGTGAAGGGCTCTAGACTAACTCCTCTTGATTCCTCTGAATAAGAGTTGAGGTGCTATATGAAGCTCTCGTGGTTAAGCACAAGTGAGGCACACATAAACAAGCCAAGCATATAATGAATGTATGACAATATGAAATGATGCAAGGCACAATATAAAAGAGAGAGTTAGAGAGACAATAGATCAAACGCAAACACACAAATATATTTTGAGGTTCGAGCACACAGCTCTACGTCCCCGCCTTCACACAGAAGGATTTCCAATCCACTTGTCCACACAGGACTCCCACACAAGGAACCTCCACTGAGGATTTGGGGCAAATACAACTGGGAGTACACAACTCCTCTCTCAACCAAATACATCCTCTCACTAGAGGCAATGCACAATCCACAACAAACACCACCTCACATAAGAGGGGTAGGCACTTAGCCAATACAAGTCAATCATCTCACACTTAAGAGATTCCAACACAAACTCCACCTCTCACTAGAGGGAGCCTAACACCAATCTCTACCTCTCACTAGAGGGAGCCAATCACCTCTCCAAAATCAACCTCTACCCAAGAGGGATACCACAAAGTATGAGGGTTTACAACTTAGTGACCAAAAGATCACAAACCAATACTTTTCCACAAAAACAAAAATCCTATAGAAAGGATAGAATGATATAGCTCAAGTGTGAAAAACAAAGAGTTTGGAAATCAAAACTCAAAGAAAAATGCTTGGGAAACAACTAGAATAAGTTTGAAATGAAGATCAAAAGCAATATCCCAAATATCCAATTTTCTTTGGTTTTTCCAACCCTTTAAAACAAATAAAGATGAATCCTTTTTGGCTCCAAAAACACTTTTGAAAACTTGTATAAAACACTTGTAGATGGGAGAATTTTTTCTCTTCAAAGTCTTAATCAAAACAGCCCTCAAATAGGGTATTTAAAGGCCCCAACAAAAACTAGCCGTTGGCAGCAGACTAGGCCCACTTTGGCCTTCCGGTCGACCGGCCAACGGTCAAATTTTTGACCGTTGTGCCTTCCGGTCGACCGCCCGGTTGACCGTGCCAATCCAGAGAGCAAATTGCTCTCTGGCCGGTCGATCGCCCGGTCGACCGTGCCAAGCCTCACGGTCCCGCCCCCACCCGAGAGTGGGGTACTTGCAGTCGGTCGACCACGCGGTCGACCGGCCCAAGTGGCAGGTCAGCGTGCACACTCTTGTGCACGTCGGTCGGCCGGTCCGATCGACCGATTCTGGGTCCGGTCGACCGGCCCGGTCGACCGCCAGAGCCTGGCAGGGCTTAATTAGGGATTGAAAAACTTGATTTTTAATTCTTAAATAAATCTCATAAATTCTCTAAAATCCATAAAAATAAATTCATTATAATACATTGATATACAAACTTGTTTGAGTAAAAATCAAACCAAGTTACAAACATTTTGAACTCTTTTAGTATTAAGGAAATTTTGCCGAAAACCAAAAACTGTATTTTCTAAAACTTGGATTTTTCAAATGGAAATCCGATTTTTCAAAACTCAACCAAATACAAAAACATGATATTTAAACAACTTTTAAGCATGTGGTATATGGATATACTCCAATATACATGTAAGGATATATATCAATGTTTTTGATATTAAATCTGAAAATATGTTTTGTTAAAATACTAAAACACCAAACACATGAATAGGCATATCAAAATAAGTTTGTCTAACATATGAAGCATACATGTATATAGAACAAATCTAATATACATTAAATCAGTAAACTTGTTTTGATTCTATCTATTCATGAAAATCAAGATCGGTTAAACCAAAAACCGAAAAGTAATAAACATGAAAACTTAAACAAGTGTGTGTGTTGTGAACTTGAGCATGTCACACTATCTAGTCTTTACAAATGGATCTAAAACATAATCTAAACTATGTACCGAAGTCTTCTTGACGAACTCCGTCTTCAAGCTGACTCGATCCAAACCGTGATCCACCGAGCTTGACTCCAATGAGTGCTAGATATGAACTTTGATGCTCGGGCTCTTGAATCACCATGTGAGAAGCTCCAATACACCTTTGTTGAAGCTAATCACCTACTAATATCTTGGTTAAGTATTTGAAACTAAACATCACAAGATTATTAGTAAACATAACTACATGAGTTAATCATCATCAAAACTAGAGTGGAAGGCCTCTGGGCCAACAGGCCTATCATGTTTTCTTTTAAACTGCATGTCGTCTAAAGTGAAGTTTATGAAGGGGGCATGTTGAGAGGCATAGAGGCAGTTTTTTTTCATCTTCCTGTTCAGCCGGAATCTGAGCCATAAAGACCTCAACATCAGCTAAAGCTTCTCTCAGAGCTTCCTTTATTGACTTTGATAGTCTCAAGAGCTCATAAAGGGTGATCCTGGCTGGGATGTTGGCCAGTTAACTAAGACATTTAAGTGGTAATGTCTCGAAGATCCTTCCGCTTTGTCTTTTGAGAGAGCCTTTGGCATACCGAAGCTCATTTTGCTTCTCCACGGGTTGCTTCGTGGATTGCTTAATTGGCTCTAGGGTGGATTTAAGTTTTATTATAATTCTTCAAGTACGACTGACCCGAACGAGTCCCGGCCACGAGCGGTGCATTCGGCTCTGCAGCAAGGATGATTGTCTCCTTCTCAGAATCAGTCAGCGAGGTGACATCGGTTTCCGCTTCCTGGGAAGAAGCACCAACATATTGCAAGGCGAAGCTTTTGCTTTGCAGTGGACTTCCTGTTAGTAATAGTAATCCACTGCTGGCCTTCCACGAGGTCCGAATAAACCCACATGATCTCTTCTTGAGGAGTCAGAGCATGTACAAGACCTTTCTCTCGCTAGTGGTGTGGATCTATATTGACCAACCTGATTTCCCTTTCGGGATGGGAACTACTCCGACCGGTGTAGGAGGTTGTACCCCAAACTGAAGGAATGACATCATATTAGCTGTAACTTTCTTTTACTCTAGGCGGAGCTTGAGCACCTCCACATCAATCAAAACTTAGAGAATGTCTTTGAAGACGTAACAGCTCTTGGTAGGGTGCCCAGTATCCTATGGTACAAGCAATAATTGGGGTTGTCGGTCTTTCCCACCTCCTCAGGACATCTAGCTTTAGGAAGCTTCATTCCATTGCTCTTGTTGAGTAACTTGAACAATGAATCTACATGCTCATCCTTGAAGGAGTACTGCTTGTTGGCACGTGGCTAGGTTGAAGAGCTACCCCCTCTAGCCGATTAGGGTTTGAGGTAGACTTTGTCTCTGTCGCTAGTGTGTCCTTCCTTTTAGCTTAGAAAGATGTTTCTAGCACGCGCCTTGTCGACTTTTGGGTCTGGGCTTATTTTTTCTCCCTTAACTCTGGCGACAATCTCTTCTGCATGTTCACCTTGCTGGACCAACTACTTTCAGGTACGGCTTTCAGCTACTCCTATCTGAGTTAGGGATGAGGTTTGCAAATTGTGACGGCATGTTTCCACAAGGGTGGCATGGGTCACACCACTAGGACATTGGAGTGCCATATTCTGAAATCTTTTCACAAATATTTTAACAGACTCTTATTTCTATTGCCTCATCACTAGGAGAGTTGGCATGGTAATCTCCGAGTCATCTTCGAAGAAGCATGTCAGAAAAAGCTTCTCCAGATCACCCCAGTCCTTGATGGAGCCTTCTGGGAGCTTCATGAACCATTCAAAAGCGACCCCTTTAGGGTGCCGATGAATAAACGTGCCAGGATGGCATCATTTGATACTACATTCCCTGTCTGAGACTTGAAGTAGTATATATGCTGGTTCAGTGACCCCTTATCGTCAAAGGCTTGTAAGGTCGGAGCTTTGAATTTAGGAGGGTATGAGACAAGACCCCACTCAGCCGGGTATGGTCGAACCACTCCTACTTCTTGAAGGCCTTTTCGCTTGGCGAGGGCTTTAAGACAATGTTCTAGTTCACTCATCCTTTTGGAATGAGTACTCCCATTCTCTGAATTGTCTCCCTCTTCAGAAGGAGGCTTGGATGACAAAGTTGGAATGCTCCTCCTCCTCGGTATGTGTAGATGACGAGCTTTCTCCTACCTTTTATTTGCCTTTGGACTTCTTGTAAGGAGTCTTGGCCTTAGGCTTTTTCTTTTTATCCTCAAGCAATTGCAAAAGCATCTGCTTGAGGCTGTCGATAGAATCTTGTTGAGCACGAATCATATCGAGTTGCTCCCTCTGGGTCTGGGCTTGCTGTTCAAAGCGCCCGGTCATTTCTTTAGAAGTGCTTGCCATATATGCGAGGGCTTCTTTCTCTACAGAAGAGCTCGAGGCCTATGATTCTACAATGACAGAGTGTAACTCACTTACTTCAATGCCCCGGGCCAGGGCACTGTAATCCACTAGGGCTCTTATGCCACTTCGAGTGCGGGTATGCTGGTACGCTCCTTCCGGTTCGGTGTCAGACACGTCAGAGCTGACTATTGGCTGCTTCCTCTTAGTTTTGCTTGGCCTAGTGCTTAGACCCACTATGTTCGCAGTAACTTCAGGGTACTCTACATCAAAGAAAGTTCTCCTTATGCAGGAGCGACGCCTTTTGGCCGAGCGAAAGACTGACGTAGATGATAACCGTTTGAACACCGACTGTTTGCAGTGGCATTCAGAGAGCAACGCTGTGATGAGCCGTTTACAGCAGCATAGTGGAGTTATTTGATGAACACTCCTCTTCTTTGTCAAGTAATCCCTTAGATCCATCAGAGGGGGATCGAAGAGACCAGTCTCAGAGAATGAGGACTTTTCAGCTTTCTTCTGACCCTAGCCATCGGAGAGCGAATGTTAACCTTGCGTCGCAACTCTGAGACGCAAGTCTCAGGGGCACAGGGTTCAGAGTTTACGTTCTGTAGAACAGACGCGGCTCTCACATTTTGTCTTTGAGATGCGAGTCTCATGCCTTTGCTGATAAGAGACGCGGACCTCGCATTGCTGATTATCACATTTGTCTAGTGACACTTGAGAGGCGCGAACTTCATGATTCCAACGTTCTGGCGTAGAGATGTGGGTCTCGTATCTCTAAGAAGAGATGCAAACTTCACGATGCTGAATGTTGCGCCTGTGAGGTAGGGCCTCAGAAACGCGAGCCTCATGAGCTCTGCGCTTTGGTATCCAGACGCAGACTTCACGCATCTGATATTGTTCAGAAGAAACGCGGGCTTGAGCCCACATCCTGTATCTGCTGGAAGATAGCTTTTTCAGCTTTTTCCATCTGTTGTCGACGTGCACGACGTCTTTGTCAACGCCAGCATTTTGGTTATGCTTTAGGGGTTATTAGGGACCCCCGATAACCTGGAGCTGAGGAAGAGGAGGGGTGTGGCAAGATTGGCCTTTAACGACGTTGGCCTAGCGGGTCTCGTGGGAGACGTTGATGGAGAGAGCCATATTTGCGCAGGCCATCTTTGGGGAAGTCTTTAAAGAAACTTGAAAGCGGATCTCTGAGGAGACCCTGCAGAACTACCGTGCCACCCTGGGGCTCTTGGAGCCAGAAGAGAGGAACTCTTCGTACTTTGCCTGGTCGAATTTCACAACGAGTGACTTGACCATTTTTCCCATGAAATTGACGTCAGCTTGTGCCACAACTTGCTCGTCAGTGGAGAAAGTAGTCCCCAGCGGAGTCGTCATCTCTTGTACGGGGGAAATTTGAAAGTGTGTTGCAACATTTTCTTGAATCAATGAAAAATTACAACTACTCAAAATTTCAACTACAAGAGAGAGAACACAATCAAACTCAGATCTTCTCTTTATTTAAGGTCGGGTCCTTTGCGTAGCAGTGAAAAGTGAATCTTGTTTTTCGTTGACCAGGTGAACGTCAAGCTCTTCTAAAAATCTTCTCCTTGGATCACAGAGTTTGAGGAGCTAAATTACAAGTATTCTTAAAAAGATTACAAGTAGATCTCCTCAGAGATTCTGGAGAAGTGTGCCGATAGGAGTCTGGTCAGCGCGCGATCACTTTGTCCCTTTGACAATGCGAGCGATGAGATTCCCTTCTCGCCTGGTTCGGGGAATCAGAGAACAGAAGGTTGGTAGAACCCTCTTGCTACTTCTCAAAACCGCCTTCAATTAGGAATTCCTTCTCGCCTGGTTCCGGAGATTCCTTGAGAAGAAGGTACTTAGGGTATCAGCACCCTGATTAGAGAAGAAATTCTCTATAAAGTCTCTGAATTCAAGAACGCACGGTGCGTCGTGAAGAAGCCTCTGCTTGTGGAGTCCTCTCTCTTGCACCTGTCCCCTCTCCTCTCTCCTCGTACCCCTGATGGACTATTTATAGGGAGAGCAAGGGTATAATCGTCCCTTGAAAATATGGAAACAGATTGAATTAAATCTGTTTAAATCTGGAAAGTAGCCTTGCTGCGAGGCTAGGATCAGCTGCTGGCAGGTCGGTTGATCCTCTTAATCTGTTTTGATCCTTTCCATATCGTTGGAGGATTTCCCCTGATCTTCTTACTCGTTTTAGAAGAGTCAAGATATTGTGGCAATCAACTGCCAAATTTGATCTCCGATTTGATCTTAATTGGATTTGATCTGATTAAATCTGATCTCATCTGGAGATTTGATTGGTCAAAGGTTGACCATAGCAGACCAACAGCGGAGCTACCGCGTTGAGCTCATAGCGGAGCTGGAAGGCGCACCTGGCGAAGTCAGAAGAAAGCTCTTCAGCGGAGCTAGATAACATCTGTGGTGAAGATACCGAACATCCTTCTGCGCGGTTGTGTAGCTTCAAGTGAAGTTAACTCTCTGCGGAGTTGTGCTCAGGCGAAGATATAAGTTAGCTTCCTGGCGGAGCTTTGAATGGCTTCAAGGCAAAGTTGGATCATCTTAGCCTCTCAGGCGAGGCTATCCCTTTGGGCTCATGTGATGCTAAGTGCTAGCATTTTAGACCTGTTGAGGTCTGTTCAGAAATAATCCGGGTTTACTGTCTGCTTGCTGGATCAGTGGAGTCCAAGTTGCTTCCTTGTCCCTCGGAGATGGGTGAAAACTGGTCTTCAGCTCGTTTGCCACTTGTCTTTTGTAAATGTCAACAAGTTTAGACATTATTCAGATCAATAAGAATCTTGTCTTTTTTAAGTGTCAACAAGACCCCCTTCAAAGTTTTCGAAAGTCTGCAATAACTCAGACTTCGAAACACTTTAAACTGCTTTAATCGGTGGTGTGTGGAGTATGAACGTCGCCATGATGGTTGAGTTCAGCTTCGCTTTAAATCCTGCTTTGGGATGTAGATTCACTGAGGAATCATGTAGACTCGCGTCTGGGTAGCTTCGCGGCTAGATAAGTTCGCTCTGGAACATCTGTTGCTTTTCCAAGGCCAACTGCTGTGGGCCGGTTACGAGAAGGATTACTTCTCTCGCACTGATCGAGGGAGATATTCTTTCCTCGCGCGTTTCCAAGGGAGGATATTCCCTTTCTTCAAGGCGCCATGAGTGCCTTTATGAGGGAGACATTTCTTCCTTTGCACGGTTCCAAGGGAAACCGTCCATTTTCTCAAGGCGCAGTAAATGCCTTAGATGCGCTCGTGCTTCCACGCTTGAGGCGGCAGCGCTCAGGCCATGGGGCCTATAAATAGGACACTTGAGGTCCTCTGAAGAGAAGTGATCTGCTCTTCTCCTCTTCTCTTGGTTGCGAGAGATACTCAGATCTCTGAACTAGTGGGAATGCCCACTCTGGTCATTATCCGGCCAAGGACCGGTAAGTCTTGATCATTCAACGACTTTACCAACTTTAGGGAATTCATCTCCCTTAATTTAGCTTTAACAGCTGCTTTAGGGATCACCAACTTTAGGGAATTCATCTCCCTTAATTTAGCTTTAACAGCTGCTTCAGGGATTAGTTTCCCTTGTTCTTCATTTTGCAATTGGCTGATTGCATGTTAAGGATTTCAGCATAACTTTCCAACGACGCTATCATCTTGACTTGATCAGAGAAAGATCACTGCCTGTTAAGTCCGCTGCACAGGCAGAACTTGGGACTTAGTTTCTTCAAGGTTGAGCCAGTCTTGCCATATAGGTGGGGCTAAGACTGTGTCCCCCAGGATCAGTCTGGCTTAGCCATATAGGCGAGGCTAGGACTTAGCGTTTGCTGAGCTAGCCCATCACTACTGTGCAAGCGAGGCTTATCCTCTGCTTTAACTGAAATCGGATTGCTTCGCCCCAAAGAATCTGACTTAGTGTTTTTGCAGCTTCTCCCGTGTGTAACTGCTAATCTGTTCTGATTTGCATTGCAGTGAGCTATGTTCGCCAATCTTGTGACTTGATGAAAGAGACCGAAAAGTTGCCTTATGCTTCCCCAGTTGAAGCTTTACTTTTAAGCAGGAGGAACAAACTGGGGCAGCTAATGCATGTCCCAGAGGCTGTTGGCAGTCGCTTATCCAAGATGATCCCTTTTGAGGCGAGGCCGGTAGCCGCTTATCTGAGATGATCCACTTCGGGAAAGCGGACGTCACCTGTGAGATCACTGACCTTATCCTGGTGGCACCATCTGTCCTGGTGGCACCATATGTCCTCATGTGAAGGATTACAGCCTTGTGCAGGAGGAAGGCCTTTCGTGTCCAGTTGGTCTGGCTTGAAAGCGGAAAAACCACTTGTATGCCTTTTGCGCAAATGATCTTGCTGAGCAACTGAATTCTGTTATACAAAACACAACCTTGATGTAGTATCAATGTACCTTTCCTTTTAAATCAATGAAAGTTCATTTTCTGCTCATTTGATTTTTGCCTGCCTTCATTGAGAATTTGGCTATAACAGGGCTGAACTTCATGCGGAGTTAAGGACAGGGTCCTTTTTGAATGAGCTTCGCGCGAAACTGGCATGTCGGCGAACTGTGTCTTTAGCGGGCTAAGGCAACCCTTTTGGCGGAGTTCTTGATGAACTTGTGCGAAGTCTGCACTTTGACTCATGGCGAGGTTAACCCTTAGTGGCTGAAGCAGCGCTTCTCAGGAAGGCGCTTTAGGCGGCATTTCGAATTAATTTGAAACGACAGCCTGTACTGTTTACAAGGCATCGTTTCAGGCACTCATTGGCCTATAAAAGCCCGATCGGGCTGAGAAAGAGCATATCTCTTTACTTGAAATTTTTAGAGACATTTAACTCTTCTTCTTCCTTTTTCCTCTCCATTTAGAAAGTTTGAAAGCTTCCGTAGCTCTTCAATGGCGCCCAAGAGACGAGCGGGAAAAGAAGTGGCCACTTCTGCAGCGGAGGGTCCTTCTCCTCCTCCGGTCATCGAACGACCAATTGCTGGTAAGGGACTTCCCCTCTTGATTAGAGCCGATATTTAGCTATCTTTGGATGAATCCAGAACGATCAAGCATGATCTGTTATTGTTAGGGAATCCATTTCCCTGCATTTCCCTTATTTTCTCGAACGGGAATTCAAGAACTGAAGAGTTCTTCTTTAAGCTTCCGTGCGAAGCTATCACTTGGGCTATTTTCATCCTGTTGAATAGCAGGATACGGATCTGTCACTTCAATCGTGGCCGTAAAGGATTAATGACCATAATGCCCTTTTGACGAAGTTAGTCCTCGGGGCTGTACCACCTTCTGCTTAAGCTTTCTCGATGCGAAGCTAACACTTGGACATTTTCTGCGAAATGCGGACTTGACTGTGAGGCTAAGCTTTGTTGAAGCTATCGCCTTCTAGCTTCGCTCAAAGGGCGAGGCTATGCCTTGGTGAAACGTGTGTCTTTGTGTTCGCTTGGCTGATGAACTAATCATGATTCTTCTTTGCTTCTGCAGTGCACTACACTCCTGGTCCTCTGAACAGCTTATTCGGGATGACCAGGGGATTGGACGGCAATATCAGCCTGCAATTTCAAGGGCAGGCTTCTCTGTTTAGTGAGGGGAGCTCTCTCGTCCGAGACACGCTTATTTATGGTGGTGATCAATACACCACGAGGAGTATTTTGACTACGGCTCCCCTTGAAGATATCGACCGTCGAACTTACAGGAAGCCCGACTTCATGTTCGGGGATGCCGCACCAGACCCTGATCACCAACTACTGGCAGGGGAAGGACAGTGGATTTTCCAGTTGGATGGTGAGAAGTTTTACCTTCCGTCCAACAAGCGATATTTTTCTTTGTCGTCCTTCCAGTGCGTGACGCAGGCTCGGAAGATGTCGTAGGAAGTGAGCTGGAGTACTGACTCTGTTCACATAGGAAAATTGATGCTTCAATCTCCTGGTTATGCAAGAGCGGGGCCTCCTCGTTGCATAATGGGTCTACATCCTGGGAATGTGTCGCGAGAGATCCCAGTGGGAGAAAATCTTACAGTGGCACTGACCTTTGGCAACCAATTCTGCAAAGTCAATGGGAACTACCCAGCTACTGACTTCAGGACTCCAGGCTGGATTCACCCTCCGAAGGCATGGTGGAGGGATTTAACTGTATACATCCTTGCTTATTTCGAGGAGGATTTAGAGAGTCTGAACCTCTATGAGGCTGTCAGGGCGACCTGCTAGGTATTGAGATGAACGTGGCGTGCTTCTACGCCATCTTTGAATTGTATTGCCCAGCTTCAGGGACCTTCTTCACCCCTGTTGGCGAATTGGGTATGGCCTTGCATGAGATGTGGGAAGTCTCTGCTCTGCCTTTTGGGTCTCTTCCCTATGAAGAATACTTCCTGTGCGAGGCAGAATTGGCTCTTCTAGAGAAGCAGGAGCCTGCCTTGTTCGAGACCTACAGGGAGTTAATGTGCCACTTGTACATTTGCTCCAGTATGCATGGGGGCAGTAAGGGAACCTCCTATAGCTTGAAGAGCTGGGGAGATTATTTGTTCCCGGATATGGAGAATACTCCTGAAGCGGCTCACTGTGGAGTTGTTGATGAAGACATCTCTGACCGGATGTGAAAGCACTTCCAAGGGGATCTAGTTGTGAAGGAAGACGATGGTCCCTATGAGCAGGGTGATGTCCTTCGGAGTTTCCATCATCAGGCCCGCAGGCCGATGTCCTGGAAGGCACTTCTGGCTGGTTTCTTAACAGTCTGGCTGAAGAGGTGCGTGGTGCCGTCTTCTTTGGGTGACATCGTTCATCTGAATGTTTTGCTGCCCGCTGTTCGTTTGGTTCATGGTCGTCCTCTGGGACTTCTTTCGGCCATGGTGTGCTGTATCCAGAGAGGCCTTCGTGCATTGACGGAGGCTTTTTGCAGGCCACCAACGACGAAGCGTGGAAAGGGGGCCATTTCGCCCCGCGACGGACCTAACCCCAGAATAGGTCTGCCGTACACTTATTTGATGGCGTGGTTCGCCTTGCATTGTCCTTCTCTAATTGAAGCTAGAGAGGATCCCCCGCAAGATGTTCGAATGGCGCTCCTCCGCCGATTCGAAGGATGCTCATGGCAGAAGACTTACGTGGCTGAGGCCCGTAAATTAGTACGTCGTTATGACGTCTATAGTCTCTTCCACTGTTTTCCCCGTATTCGGGGTGCAAGCTATGACGAGGAGTTCAAGGATGCGGGGGAAGGGCAGTCATCCTTGAGCCAGGGAATTTTTGAGTGGCTAGTCAGCATCCGGCCTTCACATCTATTATACCGAAGCGAGGATAGCTGCTACTTGGAGCCTTATGTCCCAAGTCAGTTTGCTCGACAGTTTAGATATGACCAACTATACGTGGGCAACCCAAATCTCAATCTGGCTTTCATGGGGAGCCTTATTGATGGGGCCCATGCTTGGCAATTCTTCATTACGGGCTGTACTGGGGCGCGGCTGCGTACGCCGTTGAAGACTCCCAATCTTCTAATGACCCTGAGCTTCTGCCAGTGGTACGCAACTTCCAACTCCACACCCCTTGGATTCAAGGCTAACAGCTCTGGTGTGAAGTTAATTTCTCAGCGGCTAAAGCGGAAAGTCTCTGAGAGAAGGGAAGGTAGGAGGGTTCGCGTCCCAGGCATGGAGGAATTCGTTGTTGTGGATGACAGCGAAGCCTCGGATGCGGAAAGTCCTCGCTTCGAAGCAGAGGCTGGTGCCGAGACTCTTGCAGTTGGTTCCGGCGTAATGGGGACAATTCCCCCAAGACATGTAGAAGAAGTGGAGGAGGAAGGTTCTGATGTCCCTCTAAAGCGCAAACGGACAGGTGGGTCGCGTAGGAAACAGTTGGTGAAGAAACCCTGTCGTCGAGCTCCTACGGTTGTTGTAGAGGGCGAACCATTTGTGGCGGTTCCTCCTTTTGTCCCCTCAGTAGTTGAACCGTCGGTTGCTAAACCGACTACTGGTGAAGTTGCTCCGAACTTAGGTAAGATCAGCTTTGTCTTTGTAATATATCTTCTATGTGTTCTAGATAGCTCATTATTTGCTTCTTGATACAGAAGTTGAGGCCGCTGGAGAGCAAGGGGAACATTATGATCCCCTGTTTACTTATAAAACTGAAGCTAGCTCTTTTGCCCTCCCGGAGGAGTCTGGAGGTGATGCGGCTGACATTGGTCCTTCGGGCGCTGGGACTTCCAAAGGAAGTCCTGTAGCGTCAAGCTCTATTGGATGGTCTACGGGAGACTCGGCAAGCGAAAGCGGGCCGGCCATTCGTGTTGACTCCGCAAAAAATTTTCCGATGGAGCCCATGGAGATTGATGCGGCTGCCGAGATGTTTGAGGCGACATCGTCTTTTGGTATTGTTCTGACCTTTTGGCTTCTACTACCTGTTGTGCCTTACCTAAACACAATTTTGTTGCAGTTGTTCCGCCTCAGGGTGCGTCAACTTCAAGGGAACCAGAAGATCTTCCCGCGGGGTCAAGGGGTGATATAAGCACTTCGACTGCGGCGGATGCTGCTATGTTGGACGCGCTGTATGGTGATTTGCCCCTTTATCGGCCTGAGCTAGCCAAAGGAACAGAGGTTGAAGGGGTGGTAGTCCTAGAGGTGTCCTCACTCCCAACTATATCAACGAGTGAGGCGCCGTCAGTTATGGCACGTGCAAAGCTGAGGGTTATTACAAGCCCTTCTTCCCCAATGCTGGTGGTTGAGCCTGCTGTTCAGGAGATGATCACTAGTCCTAACTCAGCGGTGGCTAGTGTACTGGTTTCAATGAGGACTTCGCCGAGCTCAACGATGATTTGTCATGCTGATGCAGCCGGTGTTCCCGGCGTTCCTTCCACAGTAGTGTCAACCAGGCTGGTGGATTTTCCTGAGGTTGTTCGTCTACCAGAAGTGGCCGAGATTGAAAATGATTTTATAGGTGACATAGCCGATAGCTTTTATAAAGGCTTAGGGCGATCCATCGACCTGGTCTTGAAAGGTTCGACTATGTCGTTCTCAACGTTAAAGGTGGTCCTCTCCCGCAGTATTGAAAGTATTCGGGACCTTGAAGGGTACCACCAGGCCACTGTCTTGGAACTCCTGGTAGATCAATTTGAGAGGGACGTAGAGGAATGGCGCCGTCTTAGCCGCTCAGACCTGGAGTCTTCGGTTAGTGAGCAGCTTGCGCATCTTGTCGCTCAAATGCATGAAGCCCGTCTTGCTGCTCAGGAGGTTGCTAAGGCTATTTCTTCTGACTTGAAATCCTTGGAGACAAGGAAGGTAGAGGTTGGGAATGCCATTGATGCTTCCACCAGTGCTCTTCTTGACGCTGAAGACAAAATTGGGAAGGCCAAGGAAATGATCAGGAAGGCAAATCTTCTCTTATCCAAGGCTGAACCAGTGCGTCTGGAAGAAACTGTGCAGCTTGAGCAGCTTAAGGCTCAGAGTGACGAACTCTCGCGGCAGGAGTTAGCTCAGAGGGCAACCTTGGTTAAGGTCGAAGCTCGTTTGGCCCAGGCGACGAACTTTAATGAGGCTTAGCTGAGGTCGCAGGCGCTTGTCCGGGCTGCTGATGACAGGAGGACGAGGCTAGCTTCCCTTGAAGAGCGAATCAGATCTTATAATGTACGCCCGTAGGTCGCAATATATGTACCTCCATGTATCCCATCCTTTTGGAATTAATGAAAATAATAATTTTTTGTTTTGACTCCCTGTCGAATCTCCCAATTGTTCCATTTTCTGAATTGTTGGTTCCAAATTGTATTGGTGCCATTTGAGAGAATAGTCCTTTGGTGGATTGAATGCTGAAACTTGGCAGTCTATCAGTTCAGAGGTCGCGATGACATAACTGGTTGAGGAGCCACCGAGCTTTAAAGTTGGTGATACTTGTCTTTTGTAAATGTCAACAAGTATCGAGACCTGTCTTTTGTAAATGTCAACAGGGCTCGGGGTTGAGACTTGTCTTTTGTAAATGTCGACAAGCTCGAAATTGAGACTTAGCTGTCTGCTGGTTCAGAGGTCGCAATGACATAACCGATTGAGACGCCACCAAGCTCAAGGTTGGTGATACTTGTCTTTTGTAGATGTCAACAAGCATCGAGACCCGTCTTTTGTAAATGTCAACAGGGCTCAAGGTTGAGACTTAGCTGTCTGCTGGTTCAGAGGTCGCAATGACATAACCGATTGAGACGCCACCAAGCTCAAGGTTGGTGATACTTATCTTTTGTAAATGTCAATAAGTATCGAGACCCGTCTTTTGTAAATGTCAACAGGGCTCAAAATTGTAATGGAGTTTGGGAAAAGTCTCGTTTTCACGAGGAGAAACGAGGGAATCACTGTCATAGGTTTAATGTTAACGTAACAGCGAAATGTATATGTGGTCTTACCATTATATGGATGAGAATTGGTAAGTGATTTTGGAGGTCTCGTTTTCATGGGGAAAAATGAGGGAATCACTGTCATAGGTTTAATGTTAACGTAACAGCGAAATGCATATGTGGTCTTACCATTCTATGGATGAGAATTGGTAAGCGATTTTGGAGAGGGAATCAAATGGGAACTGGTCCCTTAAGATTTTTAGCAAATCCCTAGCTGTCAACGGGTTTGATATGCCTTTACCAACTACCGTTTGAATTGGGCTAGCCATGCTATTCCCCTCAGCATGATGAGTTGTCGAGGACTTATGTTGGGCTTAAAAGCCAACATTTTCCTCTGTCCTTAATCGTTAATGATGTTGGGTCGTCTGGTTAACGTATGTGTAACCTTGACTCTCCTTTAAGACAACCAGTGTATAGCCAGGTTCCTACTGGTTTATGGTTGTATGATCTCTCTTGGAGGAAGAGAAAGGCTCTCTTTGTGTGTACTTTGAACACGAAGGTCTGGATCAGAGGTGTAATGTTAACTTGATCATGAGAAGGATCCTTGATTAAGGATAATACTTATTTAAGAACTTGCCATTGACCGGCATCATGAGTAGGTCGCCGTCTGGAGTCATAAGGCGGTATGCTCCATTTGAATAGACTGTTTTCTATTACGAACGGTCCTTCCCATTTATGCTGAAATTTGCATTTGGTTTTGTGCGTCATAATCATCGGTCGTCTGACGGCTAAAATCAAGTCTCCTTTCTGGAAGACTCTTTGTTTAACCCTCTTATTGAAGGCTTTTGAGATTCGAGCTTGATACAGCTTGATATGCTGCTGAGCTTGTAGCCGCTTCTCATCTAGGGCTTCGAGCTCTTGAAGACGCAACCGATCATTGTCCTCTGATGTGATCTTAGTCATTAGAGCGACTCGCAATGACGGCATCTGGATTTCCAAAGGTATGACTGCTTCACACCCGTACACTAGGGAAAAAGGTGTATTGCCTGTCGGAGTCCGAACCGTGGTTCGGTAGGCCCAAAGACATTCACCAAGCTTTTCGTCCCAATCTCGCTTGTTCGAGGAGACGAACTTCTTGAGTAGCTCGATGATCGTTTTGTTGAATGCTTCCGCCAGGCCATTAGCGGCGGGATTATAGGCAGTTGAAGCCACATTCTGAATTCGGTATTTATCGCAGAACCGATAGAATACTTGGCTTATGAATTGGGGACCGTTGTCGTGGATGATCCGCCTAGGGACACCAAATCGATGGATGACATGGTATTTGATGAAATTAACCACATTAGAGGTTTTGACTTCAGCCAATGGTATGGCTTCTGCCCACTTTGAAAAGTAATCGGTTATTGCCAGGATAAACCGGTGACCTCTTGTCGAAGAGGGGCTAATTGGCCCTACGACGTCGATTCCCCATGCTTCAAATGGCCATGAAGCAACAGTCGGGTGGAGCAACTCCGAAGGCTGGTGTATGAAGTCCACATGAACTTGGCATGCTTTACACCTTTGCGCATATTGGATGGCATCGGCTATCATGGTTGGCCAATAGTATCCAAGCCTATGCAGCCTGTCTTTAAGCTTTGGACCTGGTTGGTGAGCTCCGCAAGTGCCATCGTGTGCCTCTTTAAGCACTTCCTGTGCCTCTGAGTTGGAAAGGCAACGGAGGAGGACACCGTCATATGAACGACGGTAAAGTGTCTTCAGAGTTGGATCGTAGTAGAAACGGAGAGACCTTCGTCTGATAGATGCCGCTTCTTTAGGATCGTCTGGCAGCAGACCATGTAAGGCATAGTCGATGAGAGGAAATCGCCAATCTCTCGGCTCAAGATCCATTGAGATATTATAGACCTCTCTGGTTCTCAACATATGCTTAGAGCAGACAAGGTGTCGAGTTGCGACTGTGAAGTGATACTCGGTGTCGGCTGGTAAGGCTAATGTTGTTGCTAATGCAGCAAGAGCGTCCGCCTTGGTATTCTGAGATCGAGACACATGCCCGATGTAGAAACCTTCAAAGAGGTTAGCCAATTCGATGGCTGTGTGGTAATAAGGCACCAAATCTTCATGGCGAACTTCATATTCGTCTTTAACCTGATTGATAATCAGTTTTGAATCGCCGTAGGCTTCAAGGTAGCATACCCCCATTCCATGGGCAAGCTGAAGACCAATGAGCAGGGCATTATATTCAGCTACATTGTTAGAGCACGATTCTGTTAGAGAAAATGCTCTGGGAAGGACATGATTCTGTGGGGAGATAAACACAACCCCCACTTCGGCAATAATCTTGCCTTTAGGGCCCATTCGCGATGCTCCGTCGAAGAACATCTGCCACACTTCCTCCTCTGAGGTTATGTTGGAGTTGAAGACTTCATCTGGAATATCCTCGTGAAGTTTTGAATGTTCCGGAACTGGATGAGCAGCCAAGAACTCTGCAAGGGCCTGACCTTTAACTGCCTTCTGAGGGGTAAAGATCATGTCGTATTGAGACAAAAGGAGTGCCCATTTAGCCAATCTTGAATTCAGTGATCCTGGCTTTGTCATGAGAATGCGCAAAGGGATCACTTTGGAGATGACATGTATGGTTTGGCCGACCAAATAATGTCGCGTCTTCTGAACAGCAAAGACGAGAGCTAAACATTCTTTCTCGATAGGATTATAGCGAGATTCCGCCCCTATCAGAGTCCTGCTTAGATAATAAATGGCTTGCTCGTGACCATTGTCGTCCTTTTGAGCGAGGAGGGCACCGAGAGAATAGTCCATAGCTTTTACATAAAGTAAGAATGGTTTCCCTGATGTAGGGGCCACTAAGACTGGAGGCTTCGTGAGGTATTTCTTGATGTCTTCATAAGCTTCCTGACAAGCTTGATCCCATACGAAGGAAGCACCCTTTTTCATGAGTCGGGTGAACGGCTGACAACGGCCTGAGAGATTTGCGATGAATCTTCTGATATAAGCCAGTCTGCCTTGCAAGCTTCTAAGCTCTTTGAGATTCCTTGGTGGGTGCATGCTCTGAATAGCTTTAACCTTGTTTGGGTCAAGGTGAATTCCTTTTGATGTAACAATAAACCCAAGGAACTTGCCACTTGACACTCCCAAGAAGGATTTCATCGGATTCATTTTTAGTTGATGAGCCCGCATTATGTCGAACATCGTTCTCAAGTCATGAAGATGGTCATCTTTGCTGCAGCTTTTGACAGCAATGTCGTCGACATAGCATTCTACCGTTTTTCGGAGATGATCGTGGAAGATCGTACTCATTGCCCGCTGATAGGTTGCTCCGGCGTTCTTCAGTCCGAAAGGCATTACGGTGTAGCAGTATACCCCCAAGGGTGTTCGGAACGAAGTATGCTTCTCATCGTCGGGATACATCTTGATCTGGTTGTACCCTGAAAAGCTGTCCATGAAAGACATTCTTTCGAATCCACAGGTATTGTCAATCATGACATCTGTGATGGGCAGTGGGAATTCGTCTTTAGGACAGGCCATATTTAGATCACGGTAGTCGATGCAGATCCATATTTTCCCGTTCTTCTTGAGGACGGGGACAATGTTGGCTACCCAATCTGGATGTTGTTCCTCCCGGATGAAGCCACATGCAATGAGCTTGTGAACTTCGGCTTCAATAGCTTCCATAATGTTTGGGCCAAACCGACGTTGTTGCTGCTTGACTGGCTTGACGTCGGGCTTGATGTTTAGACGGTGCACGGCCACTTGCGGATCAAGTCCGGGCATGTCTTCGTAGCTCCATGCGAAGAAGTCTATATACTCCTTTACGAGTATTATCAATTCTTCCTTTTCTGTAAGTGACAGGCTTTCACTTATAAAGATGGGCTTAGGGTAGTCTTGACTACCCAAGTTGACCTGCATCACCTTGTCTTCAGTAGGTGGCTCACGCAGTTTGAATCTCTTTTCCCACTGGAGGTTTAATTGCTGGGCCCATGGTTCCTCATCAACGGCTTCTGCGGGCTCCAATTGACTGCTTGAAGTCATATTAACGGTGAGGTTTTCGAGCATCATTCCCACACTAACATCTGAGTCCCACTCGGAGGATGAGGCTGAATGTGATGGGATTGGTTCGTCATCTTTGCATTGAACCGTTGCTGGCGATGTGGGTGTAACGTATCCCAACCCCCTGCGTGTACTATCATAGTAATTTGCAGGCTTCCCTTTAGGCACAAAGTTCCGCATCAAGCCGCACCTTCCTTTTCTAAAATTCAGGCTTGCTCCATGCTTCAAGTCGTATCCCATTTTTTTCATGATATGGCGCGCCGGCCTCGCGTAATGGAAGAACTATGGAGTGTCTGAATCTGAACTTGAATCTGCAACTGTGGGTCCCCGTGGCTGGGTTCTACCGAAGATTATCGGTAACTGACCTGGTTTGGACGGAGGGATCACTAGCGTGGCCCCTTCTATAGCTTCCATAGGTGTGCTGGCTGCACTTGGTTTATGCAAAGGCATGTGCAGAGAGCTATCCGTAATGGATTCAAACAGCCCAACACTCGCAGGATAATCAAAAAGAAATATTATCATTAATTACCCATTCACCTTCATCCTCTGAAGGAGTATTACATTGGGGATTGTTGAGACATGCTATAATTGGTTCACCAATCAGAATGGCTGGCATGCCTGCTTCGGATTCTGAATCCGCCTCATTGCCACTTTCATCATCGTTCGGCAATGGTTCTTTAGGTGTCCCACCGGCCTCTTGATACAGGAGAGCGTCAGTGAAGTAATTTTTCACCCTTTGAATGGTTGCTTCTCAGCAAAGACAGTTCGTACTGTCGCGTCATCTTCAACATATTTGAAGTATTGGTGCAGAGTAGAGGGAATGATCCAGTTGGCATGGATCCATGGTTGTCCTAGCAGCAGGTTATATGACGTGTCAGCGTCAATGACATAGCATGTCACTTCTGACTTCAGGCTCCCGATTCTGCAACGGAGTCGAATTTTCCCAAGTGGGTGACTGCTCCCGGCATTGAAACCGTATATTGTAGTGGTGGTTGCGGACAACCTATATAGCGGTATACCGAGGAAGTAAAGTAACCTTTTGGGGATGATGCTGAGTGCGGACCCCAGATCGACTTGTACCCTTTCGATGCATGTTGAACCGATATATCCGGTGTAGTACAGAGGTCGATCGTGCTTGTTGTCTTTGAGAAGCATGTCTTCCGCCGTGAATGTAATGGCGGGCACCTTTGATTGTATATGATGACATTCTGGGTAAGGAGACTGAACGTCTTCGTTAGGGACCTCTGGCATGCATGTCAGAAAGGATTCTGAATTGGCTAGCGCATCCCTGAGTGTTTCTCTTGTCTCTTTTAAGAGACGAAGGAGCTTGTGTATTGTGATACGAGCCGGGATATTAGCCAGCTGGGCCAATATGTCAAAACGAAAGGGCGTATCCAACCCTTGGCCTGATGGTTTCTTCAACACCTGGTCGAATCGTACCTCCTTAGGCTTTTCTTTTCCCTTGGTTGGAAATGGAACGGATGCTGGTATTTGTACTGACGTCGTTTGCTGTTTTATCTCGTCAGTAGACTTCTCATACTGCCTTAAGTATAATTTTCCGGATCGAGTACCCATCGGCTGAGGTACATCAGCCTGTGTTGTGCGAGCATGCCTTTCTCCTTCTGAATCACTGAGGGAAGCCAATGTAAGATTGCCGTCGTCTGGCAGGATGGAGATGACATTGCAAGATTTGCCCTTTGACTTAGGCTTCTTTGAATCCCACTGCACGTCTTGGACGAGGTCTGAGTGTATCCACATGACTTCCCCTGTCTCCAATGTTAAGGGAACAAGACCTTTATTATCTTGAGTTTTAGCTGGAGGATGCTTGACTTCCAACTGTGGCACAGGGACTGAATAAGTCTCGTCAGGAACCGTGACCTTTGGAGTTTTGCCAAACTCGAGGGTCACCATATTGGCAGTGACTTTAGTGTCAGGACTCCGGTGTCGACCAAGGCTTGAATTCTATCCTTGAGGACATAGCACTTGTCAGTAGGATGGTGAATCATCCTATGGTAGAGACAGTATTTGGGATCATTTGTGCGTCCTATTTCATTAGGACATCGAGCATCTGGTAGCTTGATTTTATTCCATTTGTGAGCAGATGGAATATCGTGACCACCTGATCGTCTTTGAAGGAGTACTGTTTTGGAGGGAATTTAGGCTCTTGATTGTTGAAGCCGCTCTTCTTGACCTTCGACTGCACGTCCCCGGACAATTCCACAGACATAGTCTCTTTCCCTTTAGCTTGAGAAGACTGCGGTAGGTCGCTACGTCCTTTACTGTTCATACCCCATTTGCCTCTAGGGGTGGATGGTTCGAACTTTTTAGCCGACTTTTCGGCTATCTCAGCTTGTTCGACCAATTCTTTCCACGTGTGGGCCTTGACAGCCCCATGCGAACTTCCACTTGGTCCAAGAAGTTGTGCCTGCATGTCTGTAAAAGCATGGGTAATGGCATCCCTGCTAGGCACATCAAGGATAAGTTTCTGAACCGCTCGATGTAGTCACGGACAGATTCGCCTTTCTTTTGCACGGTGGAGAGGAGCTTGTCCATGGTTATTTCGATATCGTCCTCGTAGAAACGAGAGAGGAACCGGGTTTCCAGGTTAATCCAGGAATTGATAGAGCCCAGAGGGAGATTTTGGAACCAGTCAAATGCCACCCCCTTTAAGGTGCCAATGAACAGCCTAGCCATGATGGCGTCGTTGCTTATAACATTACCAGTCTGAGACCGGAAGTAGTAGATGTGCTGATTTGGCGAGCTCTTTCCATCATAGGTATGCAACGTTGGTGGTTTGAACTTTGGTGGATATGGCACCGAGTCCCACTCCAATGGGTAAGGACGGACTGCCCCTACTTTCTTTAATTCATCCCTCTGAGCTAGGGATGCGATTTGAGCTTGGAGGCCTTTAAGGACTTCGGCGTCTAAGGAAGAACCCTCTTTGGATTTCTCCGTCTTTGGCTGCTCATTGCTGAAATGTTCCTCCTCATCGTGATTGCTCCCGGCATCATTGTCATTCCGATTGCTGAGGAGTCGAGCAAGTATCTGTTGAATATTATCCAGGGCCTCTTGCTGGGTTTTGGAAGTTTGCTCCTGAGCTTCTACGCGCCGACGAAGGTCGTCGTTAGTGTTATCAGCCATATTGACTGATGCTCTGTCTGTTTGCACTAAGCTAACTGTCGCTGAAGAGGCGTACCCGCTGTCTTCATCTTCTTCATCCGATGGTTGGAGTGCTCTCCTGGGCCCCGGCGAGGATAGGGCCGTTGAGGAGGAAGGCTGTTCATAATTATCGGGTATCGCCCCCCTAGATCTGGTGTTTCGAAAAACACCCTCTTCATGCACCAAGACTTCGCCTAAGCCTAGGCTGTAATCTGGATTTGGGGAGCTGTAGGGGGTGTCGTCAGATGTTTATCTTCCCCTGCGTAAATCTCGTCCTCTTCCGGTCATGTTGACAGATGCAGAGGGTGGATCCCGCGAGATGCACCTTTTGCGATGCTTCCTTGTTGCGCCAGAGAACCGCAGTAGGTTCGCAGAGAACCTTTTCTGTCTCCGCAGAGACTTTCCTTGAAGATTTAGCCAGAAAGGCTCTGGCTACACCGGCTTTTCTGAATTCAGAGTTAGACCCGAAGGTCTGTTCGTCGCATTGCGACACTTGATTCTCGGTAGTGGAGAATTTTATCCCAGCGGAGTCGCCATCTTGTTTTCCATTGATTTGCAAAGGGGAAAAACTTACAAAAAAAAGAGTTTGAGGAGCTAAATTACAAGTATTCTTAAAAGATTACAAGTAGATCTCCTCAGAGATTCTGGAGAAGTGTGCCAATAGGAGTCTGGTCAGTGCGCGATCACTTTGTCCCTTTAACGATGCGAGCGATGAGATTCCCTTCTCGCCAGGTTCGGGGAATCAGAGAACAGAAGGTTGGTTAGAACCCTCTTGCTACTTCTCAAAATCGCCTTCAATTAGGAATTCCTTCTCGCCTGGTTCCGGAGATTCCTTGAGAAGAAGGTACTTAGGGTATCAGCACCCTGATTAGAGAAGCAATTCTCTATAAAGTCTCTGAATTCAAGAACGCACGGTGCGTCGTGAAGAAGCCTCTGCTTGTGGAGTCCTCTCTCTTGCACCTGTCCCCTCTCCTCTCTCCTCGTACCCCTGATGGGCTATTTATAGGGAGAGCAAGGGTATAATCGTCCCTTGAAAATATGGAAACAGATTGAATCAAATCTGTTTAAATCTGGAAAGTAGCCTTGCTGCGAGGTTAGGATCAGTTTCTGCGAAGCTAGAAATGGCAGGTCGGTTGATCCTCTTGATCTGTTTTGATCCTTTCCACATCGTTGGAGGATTTTCCCTGATCTTCTTACTCGTTTTAGAAGAGTCAAGATATTGTGGCAATTAACTGCCGAATTTGATCTCCGATTTGATCTTAATTGGATTTGATCTGATTAGATCTGATCTCATCTGGAGATTTGATTGGTCAAAGGTTGACCATAGCAGACCAACAGCGGAGCTACCGCGTTGAGCTCACAGCGGAGCTGGAAGGCACACCTGGCGAAGTCAGAAGAAAGCTCTTCAGCGGAGCTAGATAACATCTGTGGTGAAGATACCGAATATCCTTCTGCGCGGTTGTGTAGCTTCAAGCGAAGTTAACTCTCTGCGGAGTTGTGCTCAGGCGAAGCTATAAGTTAGCTTCCTGGCGGAGCTTTGAATGGCTTCAAGGCGAAGTTGGATGATCTTAGCCTCTCAGGCGAGGCTATCCCTTTGGGCTCATGTGATGCTAAGTGCTAGCATTTTAGACCTGTTGAGGTCTGTTCAGAAACAATCCGGGTTTACTGTCTGCTTACTGGATCAGTGGAGTCCAAGTTGCTTCCTTGTTCCTCGGAGATGGGTGAAAACTGGTCTTCAGCTCGTCTGTCACTTGTCTTTTGTAAATGTCAACAAGTTTAGACATTGTTCGGATCAATAAGAATCTTGTCTTTTTAAGTGTCAACAGTGGTGTTGAAGCGCGAACTTCAAACTCTGTATCGAGCTTCGCGTGTGAGACGCGGGCATTAAGCTCTGCTGAGACGCGGGCTTCGAGCCCTGTGTCTTGGCTTTGCAGTGATGCTGAGACGCAGGCTTTGAGCCCTGCATCTTGACTTTGAAGTGATGCTGAGACGCGGGTTTTGAGCCTCGCGTCTTGATATTGCAGTGATGTTGAGACGCGGGTTTCGAGCCTCACGTCTTGACCTTACGTTAATGATTTTTATCAGCCTTGCGTCTGACGTATGGGCTTTGCATCTGATGACTTGTCTACAGTGATTTTAGATAGTCTACAGCTAGGAGCTGTAGTGGACATATTGTTAGCCCAAAGGCCCATCACTCTAGTATTGATGATGATTAACTCATGTAGTTATAGTACTAATGATCTTGTGTTTATTTAGTCTCAAATATTTGATCAAGATCTCAGTAGGTGTTTAGCTTCAATAAAGGATTCGAAATCAAGTTTTGAAGCTAGGACGTGTTGATTCAAGAGCTCGCGCATCAAGATTGTATCATATACTCAGGAGAAGTCTCAGCTCATGGATCAAGGTTTGGACCAAATCAAGAAAAAGAGAAGATTTTCAAGAAGATTTATGTCTAATTTTGTAAGTGTTAAGATTTGTTTTTAGATAAAATGTAAAGGACAGATTAGTTATGGATTGCTCAAGTTCATATACATACACACAAAATCTATGTGTGTTTTCATAAGATAGTTTTGCGTTTAGAAAATATCGTTTTGGATTTATCAAAACTTATTTTAGAGCTTATTCTCAAAAACATAGATATTTCATCTTATATGTGTAGTGGATCATATCCATACACTAAGCTTCAAAAGTGTTTAAAATATCTTGCTTTTGTATTTGGAGAAGTTTTGAAAAAATCATTTTTCAATTTATAGATTGTTTTTGAAAAATACAGATTTTTGTTTAAGGCTAAATTTCTATATTAAAAAAATGGTTCAAAACGTTTGTAATATGTGTTGATTTTTAATCACACATATTATAATTCAAAGTATTTGAATGAACTTATTTTTGTAGATTTTTAGTGATTTTTATGGGATTTTATTTAAGGCAAAAGACCAAGTTTTTGATCCCTAAGATTTGTTTGACCTAGCCTTCTGTCGGTCGACTGACCGGTCGACCGAGCAAGAAGTTGGTCGACCGGGCGGTAGACCGATATGCACAGACGTGCACAGGCCTTTTGGCTGGTGGGTCGGTCGACCGTCCAGAGAGATTTGCTCTCTAGATCTGGCCCCGGTCGATCGGGCGGTTGACCGGCCAGAGAGCTCTGCTCTCTGGATCCAGCCCGGTCGACGGGCGGTCGATGGCGGAGGGGGAGAAAGGTCAGAATTCGACCGTTAGCTGGTGATCGGGCGGTCGACTAGCAGCAACATCGGCTACTGATTTGGCCTCCAACCGCCATATTTTGGGAGCCTATAAATTGAAATTCCCTTGGACTGTTTTCTACAATATTTGAAGAGGTTTTTCAAGTTTTTCCTACCTCTTTTAGTGTTTATCTCCACTTGTTTTAGAACTAAAACTTCCATATCAAAAGGAAAGTTTTTAAAGAGTGTTTTTCAAAAAGATTTCTTGAGTTTTTATCACAAAATCTATCCTAATTTTCTCATACATACTTGAGCTATCCATTGCTATATCAATCCTATAGGGATCTTTGTTGTGAGAGAGTTTTATGTGATCAAAGTATTGAGATCACCAAAGTGTTTTCATCTTTTATTTAAGGAGGCAAACTTGCGGGTTCGTATTGTTTCAAGTTCTTGTGGGAGCTCGGTGTAGAGGTGCGGCCTCGGCAAGCTAATGTGCTTGTGTATGTAGATGTTGCAGGAACAAGAGAGGGACTAGTGAGTCCAAGAGTTCTAATGTGAACTCCTTATAGGTGTTGTGGCACCGAGTAATCCGGTGGGATCGATTCTAGTAGAAATCCTTTATAGTGTTGACGGCGGGGACGTAGAGTAAGGGTGCTCGAACCTCAAACAAATCTCCCGTGTTTGTGATTGCTCTCTATCTCTCACTTGTGTTTATATCTTGCATGCTTACATTGCTTTTATCTTTATATGCTTGATATATCTTGTGCCTTATTGATATATGCTTGGGGATTGTTTGCTCACACTTGTATTCAATCAAGAGAGCCATAGAGGCACATCAACTCTTATCTAGAGGAATCTTGAGGAGATAGTCCAGAGCCCTTCACCGGGAATTCGGCTACACTCTTGTGTTATACTTGGTGTGTTTTACATAATAGTTTTAATTTGCTTAAATAGCTTTTATTTTCACATTATTCATCATTAGATTAGTTAGTCACCTATTCCCCCCCTCTAGGTGAACTTCAATTGGTATCAGAGCTTGGTGCTCTTGATTTGGGCCTAACAACTTAGAGTTAAAGATCCTCATTTTTAGCTAATCACAATATTTATTTACACACATATGGATTAATGACACCTCCCATGTTAGATATTCTTAACATCCAAACTTGGAAAGTTAAGATGTCAATGTAACTCAAAACCTTAGGCATTCATGTTTATCTTGCTACCATTAAGGATTCATACTTTAGTAATAGCAAGTATCTTGAGGCTAACTCAAAAGCCATCCATACTTTAAACAGTACCCTAAATGATGATTATTATGTAGGGTTGCTAACTTTGATTCAGCTTTTGTTGTATGAAACACTCTGGTCTGCCTGGTGAAAAAAAGCAATACTATGCAGGGAGTGACTCGGATGATGGAAGTGAACCTTCTAACATATGCTACATGGTCCAAGGGGATAACCCCCTTGAGATAAACTCTGAATCCAAGTTAGAAGAAGAAATTGACATGTCTTATGATGAACTTGCATCTTTTTGTCAAAAGCTTCTTGAACAATATGATTCTTTGAAAATAGAAAACAATAAATTGAAAAAGGAAAACACTTCTTTATTAAAAGAAAATGACTCTTTTAAAAATAAATTTGCATGTGTTTCATAAGAAAATGAAGCTTTGAAAAAGGAGAATATTTCCTTATTTTCTAAATTAAATGATATTTGTGAAGGAAATAATTCTTTGAAAAATAAAATCACTTTGGTAGAAAAAGAAAAAGAAATTGTTTTGAAAGAAAATAACTCTTTGAAAAGAAAATTTGTTTCAAAAGAAAAGGAAAACATTTCTAAAAAGAAAAGGACTGTTGATTCTCATTCTTTCCATGCTCTTCATGCTACTATTAATAAAAAAGAGATTCAAGTTTTGAAAAATAGAATAAATTGTTTGAGCTCAACCTTGAGCATTTGTGCATTTAACCATTCTAGATTAGAAACCTTATTTTCAAATAAACAAGCTCCACACGTTCATGCACATAACCCACGACATGCATATGCACACTATGCACATCATGATCACACTCATTCTCATATGTATGATAGAGTGTACAAATGTACACATTGTGGCCGCAAAGGCCATTTAGCAAAGTTTTGTTTTGACAAGATATAAATCACATAAATTTTGCAAATAAAATGTTTGGGTTCCTTACAAAACTAATCCCCTGGACCAAAAGAAAATGGGTGCCAAAATTCTCACCTCTATATTTGATGTAGGTGTTGGCTCTTACATGACGTGAGAGGTATGTGTGTCTTGGTGGTGGATACATATGGAGCTAGTTGGACATGCCCTATTGATGCATCGCTATCAAGGAAGTTTGGTGGGAGACCATCATGGTTTGGAGACTTAGAGTATAGTTCTTATGGTTTGGTAACTATCTCTAAACTCCATTTAGTTTACATGCTTTTACATAGATAATATTTTTTGCACGTTTTGGTTTTGTGCTTCATGTGGTGAATACTTGTTTAGATGAATTTTTCATTAAAACTTGTGTATATACTTGCACAAATAGTTAGCTATACTGTATTATTATATGTTTGTGCCTAATTGCTCATCTGTACTTATTACATGTACATATATAATCTAGTTTTGATGATTCCCTCATTTACACTTGCTTTCCCTATTTTGTATGTTCTGTTTTATGTATATGTTATTCTTATCTAAAACTAATAAATATACATGTATACTCTTGAGTCACTTGTCTTCATGCAAATTTCATTATGGACTCGTTTGTGTTTGGGATATGTATGTATATTATTAGTTTTGATAGAACATACATATACCTTAAAGTTTGATTTTAATGAAAAATACATTTTAATGATTTTCACATTTTTGATAAAAGAATTTCATGTTTATTTTGAGCCTTATTGATTGTTTTCATGAATATGCTATTCACATGATTCTTGTGCCTCATATTATTTTTGTTTTCTCATGACTTTGTTTCCATGAGTTTTATATGAGCCTTATAGATCTTGAGTGATAATTTTGTATACTTAGCAATATTTCATGATATATATATGATTTATTTTCATGTTTGAAGGATCTTAACTAGTTATTCAAAAATTACTTTAAACTTGTTATTTATTCTTCATTTGGTAGTATTTTCAATGTATAACTATTTTTTAAATCTTATTTTTGAAAACTTCTACACTAAAAGGGTGGTTGGTGGGCGACCATGCCTTGTATGTTCAAAATTAAAAATCTATTTAAACATGTGCATGAAAGGGAGGTAGCTATGAGATATACATGATTTTAATGAATACTCTATGTTTGTATACTCATATGTATTTTCTATATATGTATGGTTCAAATTTCAAATAGTATCAATTTCAATTGGTATTTTTATTTTCATATGTGTGTGTGTGTGTGATTTGATTGTGCTTACAATATCTTTACATTTTAAATCATAAATTATGTTTATGCTAAGCTTGATTTAGTCCTTAATGTCAATTATTTTTCAATTGGTATCTTATACAAGCTTAAGCATCGTTTTTATTAGTATTTCATAGAGGGGGAGAAAAATTCGTATTTTATATTTCAATTGGTTTGATTTTCAATTTGTATCTTACTCCCATTCTTTATGACGAAAAATACTTTGTTTTGGTATATGCTAACATTTTCAATATTGGTATCAATAATCTTAAATTGGTATTATTCTCAATTTAGTCTCCTTATTGCAAAATTAGTGTGTTTATCCAAAAATTTTGATTTTTACTTTCAATTGGTATAAAAATTTACAATATATTTCAATTGGTATCAAAACGTATAATGTTTTATTTTCAATTGGTATCAAAAATTTACAAGATATTTTCAATTGGCATCAAAACATAAAATGTTTTATTTCCATTGATATCAAAATTTATTTTGTTGACATGAGAAAATTCAAAAAATTGTTTTAAAAATGATTTCAAAATTTTTTGATATGAATTGCCTATATGCAAGGGGAGCTTAACATCTCTTCTATATATAGATTCATGTTGAGTGTATCTTATATTGAGGAGCTTGACATCTCTTTTTATGTGGTACACGTGTGTAGGAGGCTTAATATCTCCGCTAATACATTGTATATTATGCTTTATGTGAGTTAGGGTTTGTTAACCCTTCTTCATGTAATGCATGTATGCAGGGGGAGCTAACTTCACGTCTCTCTTATTCATGAATGTATATCACATATATACATATTTATTGTTTGATTTGTTTTCGCCCCTTTGTTGATGAATTGACAAAAAGGGGAGAAGAATTTTGAGAGTTTTTATATATACATGTTTTATTTATTTTCTTGTTTATGCAAAAAGGGAAGAAGATTTTGGTGAGTTTATTTCATTATTTATGCATATATATATATACATATATATACATACATATATATATATATATATATATATATATATATATATATTTGTTTTTATGCACTTTATTGAATATCTTATTTGTTTATTGTTATGCATAAGTTAAGGGGGAGCTTCTATGAAGTTTAACTTTAATCTATGCATATATAACTCCATGAGTTTTGTCATCATCAAAAAGGGGGACATTGTTAGCCCAAAGACCCATCACTCTAGTTTTGATGATGATTAACTCATGTAGTTATAGTACTAGTGATCTTATATTATTTAGTCTCATATATTCGATCAAGATCTTAATAGGTGTTTAGCTTAAACAAAGGATTCGAAATTAAGTTTGAAGCTAGCACGTGTTGATTCAAGAGCTCGCGCATCAAGATTGCATCAAGCACTCAAGAGGAGTCTTAGCTCATGGATCAAGGCTTGGACCAAGTCAAGAAAAAGAGAAGATTTTCAAGAAGACTTGTGTCTAATTTTGTAAATGTTAAGATTTATTTTTAGATAAAATGTAAAGGATAGATTAGTTGTGAATCGCTCAAGTTCATATACACATACACAAAATCTATATGTGTTTTCATAAGATAGTTTTGCGTTTAGAAAAATATCGTTTTGGATTTATCAAAACTTATTTAGATCTTATTGTCAAAAACATAGATATTTCATCTTATATATGTAGTGGATCATATCTATATACACTAAGCTTAAAAGTGTTTAAAATATCTTGTTTTTGTATTTGGAGAAGTTTTAGAAAAATTATTTTTCAATTTAGAGATTATTTTTGAAAAATATAGAATTTTGTTTAAGGCTAAATTTCTATATTACAAAAATGATTCAAAACTTTTGTAATATGTGTGATTTTTAATCACACATATTTGTAATTCAAAATATTTGAATGAACTTATTTTTGTAGATTTTTAGTGATTTTCTGGGATTTTATTGAAGGCAAAAAGACCAAGTTTTTGATCCCTAAGATTTATTTGACCTGGCCTTCTGCCGGTTGACCGAGCAAGAAGTCGGTCGACCGGGCGGTCGACCGATGTGCACAGACTTGCACAAGCCTTTTGGCTGGTGGGCCGGTCGACCGTCCAGAGATTTTTGCTCTCTGGATCTGGCTCCGGTCGACCAGGCGGTCTACCGGCCAGTAGCTCTGCTTTCTGGATCCGACCTCGGTCGACCGATGGCACAACGGTTAGAAATCCGACCGTTGGTCGGTCGACCGGGCGATCGACGACAGCAGCGTCATCTGCTGATTTGGCCTCCAACGGCCATATTTTGGGAGCCTATAATTGGGATTCCCTTAGACTATTTTCATTTGAAGAGATTTTTCAAGCTAGTTTTTCTTACCTCTTTAAGTGTTTATCTCCACTTGTTTTAGATCTAAAACTTCCATATCAAAATGAGAATTTTCAAGAGCGTTTTTCAAAAGAGATTTCTTGAGTTTTTCTCCACAAAATCTATCCTAGTTTTCTCACACATACTTGAGCTATCCATTGCTATATCTATCCTATAGGGATCATTGTTGCGAGAGAGTTTTAGGTGATCAAAGTAATGAGATCACCAAAGTATGTCAACTTGTATTTAAGGAGGCAAACTTGCGGGTTCGTGTAGTTTCGAGTTCTTGTGAAAGCTCGGTGTAGAGGTGCGGCCTCAGCAAGCTAGTATGTTTGCGTGTGTAGTTCTTGCAGGAACAAGAGAGGGACTAGTGAGTCCAAGAGTTCCAGTGTGAACTCCTTGTAGGTGTTGCGGTACCGAGTGATCCGATGGAATCAATTCTAGTGGAAATCCTTCATAGTGTTGAAGGCCGGGACGTAAAGCAAGGATGCTCGAACCTCGAAACAAATTTCCCGTGTTTGCGATTGCTCTCTCTATCTCACTTGTCTTTATATCTTGCATCCTTACATTTTTTCTTTATATTCTTAATATATCTTGTGCCTTTTTGATATATGCTTGGGGATTGTTTGCTCACACTTGTATTCAACCAAGAGAGCCATAGCGGCGCCTCAACTCTTATTTAGAGGAATCTTGAGGAGATAGTCCATAGCCCTTCACCGGGAATTCGGCTACACTCTTGTGTTATACTTGGTATGTTTTGCATAATAGTTTTTAATTTACTTAAATAGCTTTTATTTCCGCATTATTCATCATTAGATTAGCTAGTCACCTATTCACCCCCCTCTAGGTGAACTTCACATATTGCAACTCTGCGCCTCTGTCTAAGAAGGTAAAGCATCAGAGCCTACAACTGTGTCGCGCAAACACGGCAAAAGCCACGTTTTCGCGGCATTTGTAGTGAACTACTAACTGTAGTTTCTTGCAGGTTGCTTGAAATTTAAGGATTTAGCTACTTCAGTTTATATTCTTCTTGTTTAATAAATTATGCACACTGTTCTGACTTCAACAGTAATATGGTTGTTTGTTAATGCTAAAAATATTTAGACATTGCATTTTAGGCATTTGTTTAATTGTTACATTTAAATTACTGTTGAAGAGTACTGGAGCCAAGGTACGTCTGCATTGTATATAGCTTAGGAAACACACTTGTATGTTATATTGCTTGGTGTTATTTTTGCTATATACTTACACACGTGCACTAAAACGATTTAAGGGATATTTTATAAACGAGATAAGGTGGAAAGTCATTACCCTCGCTTAGCCCACAAACCATCTCCTCACTCACTAACCTATCCTAACTTAACATTGAGTAGACGTTGACCCTATGGACATCTCAGACTCAATAGGAGACTGACCTAAGGGAAAAGTAGTTAGAATTTGACTCTTGCCAAATCGATGTCAAAGGTTGGGGATGTTTGGTGGGAGAAAAGTTCCTTGTAAAATTTCCTTGAATCAATGAAGAATTACAACGGATCAATAGTCCTACTACAAGGGAGAGAAGATGTTTAGACTTGAATCTCTCCTTTGTTTAGTGCTGAGTTCTTGATGTGGTGGTGGAAAGTGAATCTTATTTTTCGTTGATCGGGTGAACGTCAGGACCTCTTGGGAATCCTCTCTTTGGATAGCAGACGGTGTAACATAGCTCCTATCCACCAGGAATCTCAAAGAGATTATAGGCAAAGACAAACTTGTACGCAGCAAGTTGTTAGAAGAGTCGAACTCTCTTTTTCCTTTCAGTGAAAGTTCAAGAATTATCTGATCAACCGACCCCTTCTCCATAGCAAACGGGGCTATTTATAGAGGTTTTAGGGGTAAACGTGCCCCCTGAAAACACTCCATAATGGAGGTTAACTCTCTCATTACGTGAGTAGTAATTGACCCAATAACGAGGGCAGTTATAACCGAGACGCGGGTTTTGAGCCTTGCGACTTGTTGCTGAAGCGATGCTGAGACGCGGGTTTCGACCCTCGCGTCTTGGTTCTGCAGTAATACTGAGACGCGGGTTTCGACCCTCGCGTCTTGGTGCTGCAGTGATGCTGAGACGCGGGTTTCGACCCTCGCGTCTTGGTGCTGCAGTGATGGCTATGATTAGCCCTGCGTTTGGAGTTTAGACTCTGTTTTTGATGACTCGTCTTTAGTGATTTTTAGACAGCCTAAGAACCCCTCCAAAGTTTTCGACACTCCGTGGTTGACTGGGACGGATTTCGAAATACTTTGGACTCTGGTTGAATTCATACTTCTCATAATTGGACTGACAATCATTTGAGATGCCCTGAGCTTGATCCTGTCTGAAATATGGTCTTCGTGAGTATACTGTGAAACCCTTTGAAGCCGTCAGAAATGATCATGGCGAGTGTCTATATACGCAGACCAGACCTCCCAGTGCTCTGAGCTTGTTGTTGGTGTACTTTGAATCAGGGGTAAACAGTCATCTGCTTGTGCCAGTATACTATTGAACTGAATTGCAAAAGTAAAGACTGAATGCCAGTCTTGTAGACGCAGGGGTCATGTTGCTTTAAAGACGCAGTCCTCACTTGGAGTGGGGACGCATCATTAGCTTGCTGAAGAAACGCGGCTCTTGTAGGGACGCGACCTTTAAGATGAAGAAGTAGCTCCGGGCTCCTCGAGAATGACATAGGCCTTCTTTGGTCGTTGAGGACACAAGCTTCAGAATGCAGCTTTCAAGTTGATGCGGACTCAAGACGTAATCTCTGAATGGATCCAATTCGCTGAGGAGACGCGGCTCTGAATCACTCTCAGAGATGCGATCGCGGATCTCTTAGCAGGAATGAAAAGGACGCAGCCTTGGGTTCATGAAGGGACGCGGGTTTTAAGACGCGACCTTTGAATCTGTGTTTGACGCAACCTCCCAAGTGTCACACGCAACCCGTCTTAAAGATCTGGTTGGACCCTTAAAGGCCAAGTCAGCATTGACGATTGGGGACCTGTGTCCTTCAATGTTTCCCGAAGCAGCAGTCCACGCGTCAGCTCTTTATTGGGCTTTGATGTTAAATCTTTAAATGCCAAGTCGGCGTTGACGATTGGGGACTTGCGTCCTCTGATGTTTCCCGAAGCAGCAATTCACGCGTCAGCTCTTTATTGGGCTTTGACGTTTGTGCGGGAATTAAGGCCGATGGCTCTAATTTTACGCCATTAATTACAGGCCTTATGGCTGGCCTATAAATAGGACTCGCCCCCTTAATAGTCCATTTCTTAGACTGTTTCCCTTAAGAGCAAGCGCTCTGACGGTCTTCATCTTGACTTAATCTTCTTCCTCAATGGGATGTGCCCCCATGGACAACGAAAACTCAAAGCTTTCATGCTTTTCTTTAATCTTTCCTGAAGATTATCACTGTCAAGTGATTTCAAGATCAAAAATCATCCCTTTAAGTACTTTTCATGACCGCGCCTTGATGTATAAAGTTCATCCTCTAGAGGGTTCTTTTGCGGTTAGGATCGCTTGATGCCATGAAATACTCAGCCCTGCTCAGTTTCGATTTTCCTGTCCCTTGAAGAGATTCACTGTCTTGACCTTCTCTTAAAGTCTGACTGGTGCGCCCATTATTTGGAAGTCGCGTCTTTTAGACTTCTTGATGAAGCGCGAGTTTATTGAGTCTGAACTCTAACTCAAAATCCTTTGAGTGCAAGTATGATGAACTCTGTACTTAGACTTTGAGACGCGAGTTTTACATATAAAGCTCGCGTTTGAGGTTGTTAACTTAAAAGAATTTTAATTCTTTTCAAGGGCTTCAGACTTGGATGTAGCAACCCTTTTTTCTCGAACAAGGATGTGGCAACTTTCGCATCTGGTCCTCTTTGCGTTTCATATTTTAGACGCGAGTCTAAAACCAGACCGCGTTCAGATTTGTGCATATCTGAAGTCCACAACTTCAACCGCGTCTATTTCTGTCGTAACAGAATTTTGACTTTCTGCACTGGTCATCCCCACGTCTGAAGTTTACAACTATAGCCGCATCTGTTCTTCAGCCCTTCTGTTTCCGTCTTAACAAAATCTTAACCTTCTAATTTTTATTTCCTGCAGGTAGCCTTAATCAGCCTTTTGCATATTTGCTGGGCCCTTGGGAGAATATATCGACCAGCAAACTTGTTCGATGGTCGAGCACTGGAGGAGAAATCAAGGCTCCTGTTTATGGGCGGCGAGGATTTGCGCGACTAATAACATCCGTCAAGACCTCATTGGAAATGATGCACCCGGCAGTGCCCCCGGATTTGTCATGGTCACAGTGGGTATGGTAGTGGGTATAGTCCTCTTGCAGGTCACGGGAAAGACGATGTCACTTGTAAGGTCTCGAATCCTCCCTTCACCAATCTTACCCCAGAAGTGACATCGACGAAAAGTCCATGTTCATTGGATGACTTTCTAGTGATGGAGATGTTCATCAACGAAGGATTATGACCCACACCAGTTGGTTGGGTGGAATCAGAAGGTTCTGCTACATTTCGACCTCAAGAAACACCATAGTTCTTGGTCAACGATGGACTCCTTCGATGTTTACGTCATGCATCTGATGTAATCAATATCAATCGTCACAATAGTGCTCAGCCCTTCTTTGGCGCTCTTCTAAACATCTTGTATTTGGAGTGGTGAGAATACTTCAAGGAGTGAGTGCAACCTTTTACTGAAAGAGAGGGACTTCTTTGTACTCCTTTATTGTAAAACTCAATCTTATTGTATAAGAGAGCGTCTTGTATCACTTTCATATATCTGGATATAAATAAAAGCGACACTTTTCCTTGTCTTCTTGTATTGTCTTGAATTCCTTTTTTTGCATTGAAAATCTGACGAATAGAAGTAAAAGATCTTTGATTTGCTAAAAATATGATAATAATCTTAACGAGTCAAAGTTTGTAGAAAAATCCTGTTTCAGGAATTCAACAATGCTGTCAGAGGTGTGATATTAACTTGACAGGAGCAAGATAATTCTTGTGGACCTGCCAATCTATGAATGAGAATAACAAGTAAAATTTGTACCCCCACGGAGGATGAGTTTTCATCAGAGGTTTGGAATTAACTTGACTAAGACCCAGCTGGGGATTTAATGAAAACACTGTTAACGGTGTAATGTTAACCTAACAATGTTTTTAGGTGGACTTGTTATTCTGTTGACAAAAATAACAAATGAGACTAAACTCGCGGGGAATCTAAGAGAACTTTTACCGTTAGAGGTGTGATATTAATTTAACGGGCTGAATATAATCTTGACAAAAGTGTGATGTTAACTTGACAAGAGTGTGAGTTAGAGGTATGATATTAACTTAACTCAAGAGTGTTCCAGTTTCATTTGGGAAAACTGATAGTGTCATTATCATAGGTGTAATGTTTAACTTGGCAGTGAGGGTAATGCTAGAGATGTAATTTTGAACTTGGCATTGGTCATCTCGACTTCGACAAGGAAGTCCGAGGGAAAGTCATTGAACTTATCAATGAACTGGACGTTAGAGTTGTGATGTTAAACTTAGCATCGCTCATCTCAGCTTCGTTATGGAAGTCTGAGGGGAAGTGACTGTCAGAGGTTTAATATTGAACTTAGCAGCAACTTCATCACTATTAGAAGTGTAATGTTAAACTTAACAAGTAATTTGTCAGAAGTGTGGTATTAACTTGACAGAAATTAGCTCGTGATAGGAGCAATTTGAGGACCTATCATTCTACTGATGAGAGTTGACAAGTAGAATTTGAAATGTCAGAGGTGTAATTTTAACTTGATAATGATTGATTTGCGATATAAGTAATTTTGAAGACATTCTATTGATGAGAATTGACAAGTGAAGTTTGAAGTGTCAAAGGTGTAGTATTAACTTGACAAATTTGAAGGCTTGCTACTCCATATAGAGTTGAGACAAGTAAGGTTTGTACTTACTTTGGAGTATTGAGATTTTTTATTGCCAGGGGTATAATGTTAACGTAGCAATGACTGTATTTTGTGGACCTACCATTCTGTGTATGAGAATTGGTAAGGGATTTTAGAAATTTACCGTTAGAGGTGTACTATTAACATAGTGGTGAGGATTTTTAAAGAGTTTTGTTGTCAGGAGTTTTAATGTTACCTTAACAGGGTCCATTGGGGATTGGAAAAATCTGGCTTGTCAGAGGTTTAATGTTAACTTGACAGAATCCAGTCCATTTCATTAGGGAGATGAACACCGGTTTTTTATGGTCTTACCATTCTATGGGTGAGAATTGGTAAGTGACTTTGGAGGAGAAAGTGGGACTAAGTCCACTTAGGATTTTTAGCAAACCCTCAGCTATCAACGGATTTAGTGTGCCTTTACTAACTATCGTTTGAGTTGGGCTAGCCATGCTATTCCCCTCAGCATAATGAGTTGTCGAAGACTTATGTTGGGCTTAGAAGCCAACATTTTCTTTTGTCCTTAGCCGTCGGAGGCATCGGATGTTAATTAGGAGAGCAATACTAAAACTCAAGTTTCGCCTTTTGTTTCCTTCTCAATATTTACATCATACATCACGGTGCAGTCAGTGCTCGATTAGCTTGTCACTGATCTATCGTGATGTGATCTAGTAAAGGAAAGAAACTTTTCTTGGATCTGGAGTTTTGATCATAGGTGTAATATTAACTTGATCGGAGGAAAAGTACTATTAGGGATAGTATTTCTTCAAGAATCTACCATTGATTGGCATCATGAGTGTATCACCGTTTGAAGTTATGAGGGATATGCTCCATTTGAGTAGACTGACTGACTCTACAAATGGTCCTTCCCATTTGGGCTGGAATTTTTCTTTTTTCTTATGTGTCATTACCATAGGTCTTCTGACAGCTAAGACAAGGTCACCTTTCTTGAAAGTTCGCTCCTTAACTTTCTTGTTGAAGGCTCTGTAATCCGAGCTTGATCGAGCTCGATTTGCTACTGGGCCTACAGACGTTTATCGTTTAAGGCTTCCAGTTCTTGGAGTCGCAGTCGATGCTTCTCTTCATTTGTCATCTCTGTTGTCAAGGTGACGCGTAGAGATGGAATTTGGATTTCTAGTGGAAATACGGCTTCACACCCATATACCAAAGAAAATGGTGTAGCTTTTGTTGGGGTTCGAACAGTTGTGCGATAGGCCCATAAGCATTCACCTAATTTGTCGTCCCGGTCACGCTGACTTTTGAGACGAATTTCTTAAGAAGCTTGGCAATGGTCTTGTTGAAAGCTTCTGCAAGGCCATTAGCGGTAGGGTAGTAGGCCGTTGAGGACACACTCTGGATTCTGAACTTAGTGCAGAACCTCTGAAAAGCCTGACTGACGAACTAGGGTCCATTGTCATGGACAATTCACCGGGGTACACCAAAACAGTAGATGACGTGATGTTTAACGAATTTGATCACATCAGATGACTTTACCTCCATCAAAGGAATGGCTTCAGCCAATTTAGAGAAGTAATCGGTTATGGCTAAGATGAACTGATATCCTTTTGATGATGGTTGGCTTATAGGGCCAACTACATCCATGCCCCACATCTCAAATGGCCAGGTAGAAGTTGTAGAGTGGAGGTATCCTGGTGTTTGATGGATGAAATCGCCATGAACTTGGCAGGCGTGACATCGTTTGGCATAAGTGATGGCGTCAGGGATCATCTTAGGCTAATAATATCCCAATCTCCGGAGTCGGTCCCTAAGTTCTGGACCAGGTTGATGGGCTCCACACATGCCGTCATGCGCTTCTTTCAATACCAAATGTGCCTCTTTTTGTGAGAGACAACGAAGCAAGATCCCGTCATGCGACCGACGATACAGTGTTCGCGTGATCGCATTATAGTAAAATTTGGGGACTTTCCTTCTATTGGCAGTCGCTTCTTTGGTATCCTCAGGCAGGATGTCGTACAAGACATAATCAATGTAAGGGAATCGCCAGTCTCTAGACTCTGGACCAGTTGACGACTCAAGAGCTTTTTTGACTTGACAGTCTCCTGTCGACTTCTGGTAATCCTCAGAAGCGATTCTTGGGCAATACAAGTCGTGGCTGTGGACAAGTATTTTCTCTACTACTCCAGCTGGAAGGGCTAAAGAGGCAGCGAGAGAAGCCAGTGTATTTGCATGCACATTTTGCTGGCGGGGTACATGGTCGATGTAAAAGTTTATGAACCTCTCGATCATGTGGACAGTTGCGTTGTAATAGGGTACTAGATCTTCATGTCTGATTCGTACTCCCCACGAACTTGGTTGACGATAAGTTTAGATTCGCCATATGCCTCGAGATTTTTAACGCCAATCTCATCGGCGATTTGCATTCCAATCAAAAGGGCATTGTACTGCGCTACATTGTCAGAGCAGGGCTCGGTTAATGAGAAGGCTCAAGGAATCACATAGTTCTATGGGGAGACGTGTACTACCCCCACTCCTTCTATGACATGTCCTTTCGGACCTGTTCTCAATGCACCGTCAAAGAAAAGTTGCCACACTTGTCTTTCAAAAGATGTCTGGGTTAGAAAACTTCAGCGACCTCGTCTGGGAGATCCTTGTAAAGTTTAGTTGCCCTCAGATCTGGATGCTCAGCCAGGAAATCCGCCACTGCTTGTCCCTTCATGGCTTTTTGTGGTAAAAAGCGCATTTCATATTGGGATAGCAGTATGGCCCATTTTGCCAATCGGTCGTTTAATGACGATGGCTTTGTCATGAGTAACCTCAAAGGGTTAACCCTTGATATGACGTTTATAGTTTGGCCTACCAAGTAGTGTCGCATTTTCTGGACAGCGAACACCAATGCCAAACATTCCTTCTCGATCGGGTTGTAACGATGTTCGGCCCGGATCATAGTTCTACTCAGATAATAGATTGCTTGCTCGTGTCCTTGATCATTATTCTGGGCCAGTAAAACTCCTAGAGAATGATCCATCGCTCAGACATATATCAGGAAAGATTTTCCGGACACCGAAACTGTAAGAACTGGTGGTTGCGTGAGGTACCATTTGATCTCCTCGAACGCTTATTGGCAAGCATCGTCCCAAACGAACGAGACACCCTTTTTCATTAATTTGGGAAAGGGTTGGCATCTTCCGGAGAGATTTGAGATGAGCCTTCGGATGTATGCCAATCGTCCTTGCAATCCCCTAAGTTCTCTGAGATTCTGCGGAGGTTGCATCTCCTAGATAGCGTGAACTTTTTCCGGGTCCAAATAAATTCCTGTGGAAGTTACTACAAACCCTAGGAATTTGCCGCTGGCCACCCCCGGGAAGGATTTGGTGGGGTTCATCTTCAATTGATGTGCCCGCATGATGTCGAAGATTGCCTTCAAATCGGTTATGTGATCACCTTTGGTGCGGCTTTTCACTGCAACGTCGTCAACATAGCATTCCATTGTTTTATGCATGTGCTCATGGAAAATGGCATTCATAGCTCTCTGATATGTAGCCCCCGCATTCTTCAGTCCGAAGGGCATGACGGTGTAGCAGTATACCCCCAGTGGTGTCCTGAAAGAAGTATGTTTTTCATCATCAGGATATATTTTGATTTGGTTATACCCTGAGAATCCATCCATGAAGGATATTCGCTCAAATCCACACGTATTGTCAATCATGACATCCGTAATTGGGAGAGGGAATTCGTCTTTGGGACAGGCCTCATTTAGATCACGAAAATCAATGCAAATCCAGATCTTTCCATTCTTTTGGCAACGGGGACGATATTGGCTACCCGATTAGGATGTTATTCTTCCCTAATGAAGCCAGAGTCTATAAGTTTTTTTTACCTCTGACTGAATTGCCTCCATTATTCTGAACGAAACCGTCGCTGCTGTTGTTTGACTGACTTTACGTCTGAATTAATGTTAAGGTGATGCATAGCCACCCGGGGATCAAGTCCAGCCATGTCCTTGTAATTCCAAGCGAAAACATCTATATACTCTTGCACAAGAGATATTAAATCTTCTTTCTCGGAGGGTGATAGGCTTTCGCTTATAAAGATGGGCTTAGGATTGCCTCATCTCCCAGATTAACCTGGGTAACTTTATCCTCCGTGGGTGACTCGCGCTGTTCAAAACGAGTATCCCAAAGAGTATTTAAGTGCTTGATCCAAGGATCTGTATCAGACTGGATCATCTCTTCATCTCTGTCTTCTAGATGGCTTGTTGAAACCATATTTACTAAAAGTTCTCTGAAGATGTTGCCGATACTAACATCTGACTCCCATGATGACGTGCCCGATGAGTAATATAGCCTAATGACTCTTCAGACTCAGAAGCTGATGGATCGGAGTTGACACATAGCCCAACCCCCTGCGAGTTTAATGATAATAATAAGGGATTTTTCCTTTCGGAACGAAAGATCAGAGTAGTGTTCTCCTTCCTTTGCCGAAGTTCAACTCAGGACCGTTTGTCAGATTATACCCCATGCTTTCCATCATTCAGAGTACATTTGGCTCATAATGGGCGAACTGAGGGTGTCTTCTCGCTTTCTGACTCTTCACGAGACATTAGCTCAGATTTGATTTGTCTGAAAAGAATTAGTTTTTGGCCTTCCCGTCTTGCTGGAACCATGAATATTGATTCTTGCACATCATCGACATCTTAGTACGTTTCAAAGGATGACTTCACTGGTACATGCAATGATGTCAAAGCATCCATTGCCGATCAGGGGTCATTATCCACTTCAGTACTAGTGTCGACGACACTGAATCAGAAGCGAACACAGAAAAATAAGCCAAATCTAACTCTTCATTAATATACCATCCTCCTACATCATTGGCGGTGTTATCAACATCGAGATTATTAATGCTCGTTACAAGTGGATCTAGTTCCCACATGCACTCTTCTTTTTCTGGCTCGGTGTCAGCTTCATTACCAGAGTCTGGCTCCTCTAGTTGCGGGTTCTCATTTGTTTCCATAGCGTCCTGGTACAGGAGAGAGTCTGTGAAATAGTTCTCGACTCCCTTGAACGGATGCCTTTCGGCAATCAACGTTCGTACCTTTCCACTCCCGTCGATGTATTTCATAACTTGGTAGAGAGTGGAGGGAACGATGGAATTAGATGAATCTATGGTCGTCCAAGCAACAAATTGTATGAGGTGTCAGCATCGATCACATAGCACGTCACTTCCGACTTTAAGTCCCCAATTTGGCATTTGAGCTTAATCTTCCCCATTGGGCGGGTACCATTGGCATTGAACCCATAAATGGTAGTCAGGGTGGCGCTCAATCGGTGTGTAGGAATCCCTAAATGTTGCATGACCCGACGAGGCATAATGCTTAACGCGAACCCTGGATCTACCTGAACGCGGCTTACTTCAGATGATCCAACGTACCCTGTGAAGTGTAGGGGTCGATCATGTTTCCCTTAACCTGCATATCATCTGCCATGAAGTGATACAGGGAGCATTTTGGGAGGCATGGAGGCAATCCTCTACATCTTCCTCCCGTGGTCCAGTCGGTACCTGGGTCATGAAAACCTTAGCATCAACTAAAGCCTCTCTTAAAGCTTCTCTGGTCGACTTTGATAGCCTTAGGAGCTCGTAAAGAGTGATTCAGGCCAGGATATTGGCCAGTTGAGTCAGGATGTCAAAGCGATAAGGTGTTGTGAATCCTTCCGCGTTGTCTTTTGAGAGAGCTTTAGAAAATCGAAGCTTTCTGCCTCACCAAGGGTTGTTTTGTGGAGGGCTTGGCTGACTCTGTAGCGGGTTTGGAAGGGGTTGCTACCATCTCGTCATACTTTTTCAAATATGACTGGGCCGAACGAGTTTCCGCCACAAGTTGATTGGGTTCCGCGGCGAGAACTATTGTTTCCTCTTCTAAATCAGTCAGTGAGGGAACATTGATTTTCGCTTCTCGGGAAGAAACGCACACCACATTGCAGGACGAAGCCTTCGCCTTACCTTTGGACCTTCTGCTGGTAACAGTGGCCCATTGCTGGCCATCCACAAGATTGGGATGAACCCACATAACTTTCCCCTGAGGTATGAGGACAGGTACAAGACCCTTCTCTTGCTGATGGTGAGGGTCTATATTGATCATTCTTAGTTCCCTTTTGGGATGGGGACTACTCCATAGGGTGTTGGAGGTTGTCTTCCAAATTGGAGGAATACGTCATATTGGCCGTCATGTTCTTTTGCTCTGGACGAAGTTTCAATACCTCCGCATCAATTAGAGCCTGAAGGATGTCTTTGAAGACATAACAGCTCTTGGTGGGGTGTCCCAGCTTCCTATGATACAAACAGTAGTTAGGATTATCGGTTTTACTGACTTCTTCATGACGTCTAGCTTCAGGAAGCTTCAATCTGTTGCTCTTGTTAAGTAATTTGAACATCGAGTCAACATGTTCGTCCTTGAAGGAATACTGCTTACTGGCACGCGGCTAATTTGAAGAGCCACTTCCCTTGACCGTTTGAGGTTTGACAGGGGATTTGGTTTCTGTCGCTAAGTTATCCTTCCTTTTTGTTTGAAGGAATGTGTCTTGTCTGGCGTACGCCTTGTCGACCTTTCGGGTTTAGGCTTGTTTCCTCTGCCCTAACCCTGGCGACAATTTCTTCAGCCTGTTCACCTTGCTGGACCAATTGTTTTCAGGTGCGGCTTCAGCAACTCCTATTTGCGGCTTTCAGCAACTCCTATTTGGGCAAGGAGCGAAGTTTGTAGATTGTGGCGGCATGTTTCCACCAGGGTGACCTGGGTCATACCGCTAGGACATCGGAGTGCTACATTCCGAAATCTTTGTACAAATGATTTGATGGATTCCCCCTTTCGCTGCTTTGTAACCAAAAGAGTAGGCATTGTGACTTCTGAGTCGTCTTCAAAGAAGCGTGTCAGGAAGAACCTCTCCAAATCACCCCAATTTTAATGGAGCCTTCTGGGAGTTTCATGAACCATTCGAAGGCGAGCCCTTTTAGGGCGCCGATGAACAAACGTGCGAAGATAGCATCGTTATCTACTACGTTCCCCATCTGAGACTTAAAGTAGTAGATATGTTGGTTCGATGACCCTTTGCCAGCGAATGCTTGGAGGGTCGGAGCTTTGAACTTGGGAGGGTATGGAACAAGGTCCCACTCGGCCAGATATGGCAGGACCACTCCTGCTTCTTGCAGTCCTTTCCGATTAATAAGGGCCTCAAGACATTGTTCTAATTGATACATTCTTTTAGAATGAACCCCTCCATGGTCCTGGTTGTCTTTCCCCTTAGATGAGGATTTAGACGAGCCAGAAGTAGATTGCTCTTTCTCCTTGATATGTACAGAAGATGAGCTTTCTCCCTCTTTTCGTTTGCCTTTAGACTTTTTAGAGGAGGATTTGTCGGTTGACTTCCTCTTCAAGCAATTATGTCACCATCTGTTTGAGGGTATCGATAGATTCTTGTTGAGTACGAATCATCTCGAATTGTTCCTTCTGGGCTTGGGCTTATTGCTCCAAGCGCCTGGTCGTCTCCTCAGGAGTATTTGTCATGTATATAAAGGCTTCCTTCTCTAGGGAAGAGTTCGAAGCCTGCGACTCTGCAATAACAGAATGCGAGTCATTTACTTCAATGCTCCGAGCCAGGGCACTGTAATCGATCGGGGCAATTACTCTAGTCCGAGTGCGAGTATGCCAGTACACCCCTTCTGGTTCTGTGTCAGACTCGTTGGAGCTGACCACTGGTTGCTTTCCCCTACTCCTGCTTTTCATGTTTGTAGTGATTTCATGGTACTCAGTGTCAGAGAAAGTCCTCCTTCTGTGGGAGCGATATCTTTTAGCTGATTGGGAGCTAGAGTCAACTGTCTGAATCCTGACTGTCGGCTTGCATGTGAACTGCAACGACACCCAGAGAACATTGTGATAAGCTGTCACAGTAACACGATGGAGTGATCAGACCAGCACTTCTCTTCCTTGTCAAATAATCCCTTAGATCCGTGGGAGGGGGATCGAAGAGATTAGCCTCGAATTGTCGAGGGCTTTTCAACTTGCAAGAGTTCTCCATGCTTCGCAAAGCTGAGACGCAAGGTTCTGAGATGTGGGGCTCATGAACGCAGCTCTTGCGTTGTGGTACTGAAAAGCGAGTCTGGCGTCTCTGCTGAGAAGAGACGCGGCTCTCACGTTGCCGATTGTCGCATCTGGGTAGAGATGCTTGAGAAAACGCAGGGTTGCTGGGTCTTGCGTACAGAGGCGCAGGTCTCATGTCTTTGATAAAGAGCACAGACTTCGCGTTGCTGCTTGTGGCATTTGGGAAGCTGTGCTTCAGAAACGCGAGCTTGGTGAATGATTGAAATTTCCTGCACACAAATATAATATATCAGATTTAAGAATTAGAGATGTGCAAGGTGCGCAATTCTATCCGCTGTAGCAATGGCTATGCGGGTCGTGATCCTCAGGGAGGGGACTAGCGATGGAAGCTTGTTTAGCAAGTTCTCTAAAAAAAAATTATTCTTTTAGTTATTAAAAGGAAAATAAGAAAATAATAGTTAAAGTCAGGTTAGGAATAGGAGCGATATTTACAATGAGTTGGGAAAGAAATAGTGGATAGATGAAGAGTTGGTGAGTTAATATACAGAAATAAAAGAAAGAAAATTAAAGAAATACTACCTTAGTTTGGTTGATGAGTTACCTGAAAACCTTGCATGTTCTACCTTGCTTCGGAGGCGTTCAACGCATAAGTCATAGGATCGAGCTCAGTCGCCTATTCGCATTATATCATCAAGCTGGACAAGAATGAAGTGATACGGACCTTGAGGAGGAGAACATCTCCATGAAGTATCGTTGGCACTCACAAAGACTTGTTATACTTGTGCTTCGGAATTCACTTGCATTCTCATCAAAAACCAACAGACGTAAAGTAGAAGAGGAAAAGAAAAAGAAAAGGAAAGTAAAGCGATGAACATAAAAAAAAAATTGTTTACCTTTATTGCTTGAAATAATGGAAGAAAGAGGAGGGTACATCGGTGTCACTTTCAACATAGGCCTCTCTCTTACTTACATAAAATAAAAATTACAAAAGAAAATAAAAACCTAAACTACAAACTAGCCTAAAAACCCTAGATTTTGCTCTGTACTACGTTGGACGCGACTGTACGCCCTTCTCTGTTGCTCTGCAGGGGTATTTATAGGTGCAGAAGGAAGTAGAGTCCCAGTACGATTCCTCCAAGAAAACAGTTGCCCAGTCTCATCCATATTGCCGCGGAAACGCGCCTTTGGCTGCGTTTTCGCGGCCAAGTATTGTCGGCTGGCCACGCGTTTTCGCGCGTGGCCTCCTATGGTCCGTCCATCTGTGTTTATCCGTCTGGAAGCTATATCCTGACTCTTTATTTTGAGATTTCGGGATAACTTGGGAAGCAAGTTACCCTAAATCCAAATCTTCCAATATCTTTTAACAACGAATTTGTTATCTTTGCACTCTCTTCTTTGGCTTTTATCCTATCCTGCAAGCATTTAGGGTTGAATAGAAGTCTATCATTCCCTCTTCTTTTAGTATTTACAACTTTTGCAATTGGTAATTGCAAACTTTGACATTTGATAATTGCAACTTTTGCATTGGGCTTGAACATGGGCTTTTGGGCTTCTTTTTAAGGCTTTATTCCTTTATTTTTATTACTCAAGGCCTGCACACAATAAATAATAAAATATTAGTTAATAGTGCATGATTATATGAATAAATATGAAAATGTGATAGTAAATGTGATGACACTTATGCATTTTTTACTACCTATTACACCCCCACACTTATCTTTTTGCTCGTCCTCGAGTAAAAATCAAAAAGAAAAAGAAAAACTAACTAGCTAACTCACTTTTGTAGGAATCACGGTTGCACTTAGCATGTGCAACAAGCCGTTAAACCCCTAGGTTATCCTAAAGGACGAGTGTTGTCTTGTGAGGGTTTTCAGCGGATTACACCCACAAAATCCATAAAAAGGAAAAATTTGAAATACGTTTGAAGAGACTAAGTAATCTATAAGTTTTTAGGATCCTCATTTTTATTCATTCTTAAACTTAGTCTTTATATAGTAAATTGTTTTCCTTTTTAGGTAATGGTCAAAATTGAATGTTTGTATAGTCTTTTTCGTTACCCTAAGTCATATGCATCCTTGTGAATTTTTACTAGGAATTCCTTAACTTGGACTCTCATGCTCTTTATTATTATTATTATATTTTTTTCTTTTTTTTATAATATGTATAACTCATCTAATTTTCTTTCGTGTAAGTATCAAGGCTTCTTGAGCCCCACATACCTAACTAATTGACTATTAGATGTATTAGTACATATATAGATAATATTCCTTAGTTTTCTTAGGCTTTCTAATTCACCCATGTAGTGAACTTAAAGTCGGTGGCTCCCAAACCGGTCGGTTTTAGGGCACCAGGTGAGAAGACACCCCACGGACTTAAGGATTCGAGTGAACTAGGCCACAAAACTAAGGCCTTTATTTATAAAATCACCTTTAGCGTGAATACTTATGCTTCTTGAGGCACATGTAACCAGCTTAATTAGTGAATTTTTTTTCAATTTTTTTTGTATTATTTTTATAGGGCACAAGAGTCTTTGTTTTAGAATCCTAGATGTGTAAGTGTATTAAATATGCACATTTCAATAAGGTAAAAATTAAGACTAATTAATTATTCAATTTTTCCTCCTATACCTAAAAATTCAACAATTTATTTATTTTGACCAAGTTTTTAGAAATCCTAATCATGATTTTCCTAATTCTTAAGACTAACTTAGATTTCTTTCAAAAGATAAGTCAAAATATTGTCCTTTTTTTTGGGAAATTTGTTAGTTTCTACCTATGTTAGTATGTTAGTGTTAGTAAACCCTCCCCCCACACTTATCTCAGCATTGCCCTCAATGTATGAATGAATGCATGTATGCATGAAAAGAAGAAAGGGAAGGAAGGCAGATATACCTCAAGGTGGTGGTTCCGATGGTGGTCTAATTGGTCCACGGAATGCGGCCAATCTACTTTTTGTGAAATTCGAAGGAACCCACCAGAAATCTCTCTTGTATAACCCACTAAAATGTATGTATGATCATTTTTTTACAATTCCACCCTATCAAATTTTCAAAATTCATAATATTTTCAGAGTCAATTGTGTCAACCGCCTTGTCCCAAAATGTAGTGTGAAAAGATGGAATGATTGACTTGGACGTCAGAAGTATGGGAACGAATACCGACTCAGGAAAGAAACTTAAATCAAGTAAGGGTTTAGGAGTCGAGCTCGGTTCAAGAAGTGTGTCCAAGTCAAGAAGTTGAACCTCAAGTCCACAATCATTTTCCCATAATGGAATGTGACTCAATATTGGTGATTCAAGCTCAGGAATGATAGGTGTCGGAATCAAAACTGACTCTAAAGATTACCTAAGTTGGGTAACAAAACAGGAGTCAATAATGATTCGGGAATTTGAACTTGATCACAGATTTGAGAATCTAGGTCACATATCTCATTGAGTTCAATATCATAAAAATGAGAACTTGCCAATTTATCCATGGGACTTTCAAAATTATAAAATTGTCAAGTTCAATATGATCATCAAAAATGGGTGATTCAATTTCATGATGAATTGGCACAGGATCCAATGTTGACTCGGGAAAAGTAAAATCAGGTGAAGACACCGGAGTCATTATGAATCAGGAAGTACAATTGAATTACCAAGTGGGAGATCATGATCATATTCATGCTCAAGTTCTATTTCAGGAAAGGATAACTTGCCAAACTATCAAAAATTGGAGTTTCGGCAAGTTCAAATGATGGTACTGAATTAGAATCTTGTTGTCCAAAACAACGTGGCTCGTCGGCTCTAACAGAATGGTTAGCGATATCAGAAATGGTCCGAACGGTGAGAATGTAAAGATTGAACCATCATATCTATTTCATGATCACGAGCTAATCTAGCTTGAGTCATGGCTTCAAGCATCTTTTCATAGTCGATTGGTGCATCATTTTGTGATTGGACTTGAAAAGAGGAAGTGTGTTGGGACAATCATGATGAAGTTGTGAGTCGGTCAGATTCTGTGACTGTTGCTTGGACTCACGCATCATCATGTCTAAGATTGATGGTGGTTGTTGCTTGGACTCATGCATACTCATCATTTTCAAGATAGATGGTTTTCTATTCTGAATTGGTGGATCTGAGTTATGATCTTGAAAATATTGTGGACAAGGTGGATACGGAAGACAAGTTGGTTGAAAATTGGACTCGGGGGAGGTGAATCCCCATGGACTCTGTGAAGAGTGAAATTGTTGTGGAAATTATGGTCATAAGATGGGGGGCATGGGTTATATTCATTCGGATAAGACCATTCCGGCACACTAAGT